>OY821743.1:28372401-28460391 GCA_963682055.1 Primula veris
ATGTTTGTTGTGTGAACAACTTCTGCAAGTTAATTTACATAAAATCTAAAGTGGAATTGCAGCCCAAATACAGTTATCTGCTCGAATATCCTAAAAAAGCTATAGATTCTAATCCAATCATTTTGAAATTCAAAGTCAATATGCTGAAATTATGGTCAATAATTGCAGTGAGAGAAATTGTTCATTTTGCATCAAATTAAACACTAATAGTCGCTCAAAAGGGATAATATACATGAAAAATCTAATTGAGTTTCAAATTTTGATCCAACCGCATTTAAAGTTCAATATTATTTTGCAGAATTACAGTTTTTATGAGTGCATATGTATAAATTAAAATCAGCATGTATATACACAGCGATAAAGAGACTTTTCATTTGACACAAAATCACACAAAATTGCAGCACAGCAGTAAAGCACATGAAAAATGTAATTATACAATTCAAAATGGAATCCAAACATAGCTGAAATTCAAACGCATTATGCAGAAATACAGTTCCTATATATGCACGCGTGCACACACACATATATATACAAAGACAGAAGGTGACTTAGTTTTTCACAAAAATCATACTAAATTGCTTCTCAGTAATCAGTAAAACACATGAAGCATCTAAATATATTCCAAAATTCGATCAAAACACAGCTAAAATTGAAGCGCAAATTGCAGAAATTGAGTTCATATATATGCATGTGCATATGTACATACCCAAATATATATATTATATATATATATATATATATATATTTATATTTTCAAGATAAGGTCATTTTATTCAATAAATAATGAAATAATTACACTGAGATGAAATGTTTTTATTTAAGTTTCAGAAAATATCAAATTCTATTGTTATTCACCATGTAGGATGTTTGGCTTTTCTTTATTCCTTCATTTCTTCTTCTCTTAGAAGACATTGAGTTGACTACTAATAGCTAGGTTTTGCCCGCATTCTTCTCATCCGGATCAAAAATATTGTACGCAAATTTAATCGGTCAAAAATTTGTATCAAAATTAACAAAATAAAAATTTTCAAATTTTAATAATGTAATTTAACTTTTAAACTATATGATTAATTTTTAAAAAATTTCATTTCGGTGATTTTAATACAATTTCTTGGCCGATCAAAATTGTACATGATTTCATATGAAACCATATTTTTTAGACGGAAGGAGTAATATAATTGAATCAAATGTCTACTGTATTGTACTTTGGGAAATCAATATTCGGTACACCAAATTTAAGTTTCTCTCTTTATATTTAACGTGGTTTTATGCGTATAATTGTTATGAAAATTGTATTTATTAAACCATGCTTATGCACCATTAATTATCAACGATAACTATTTCAATTAATGCTTCTTCTTTAAATGAGAATTATATTACCCATTGATGTTATTCAGAGATGGATTAGTAAATTAATTGTGAGCATATTTACTATTATAACTAACAATTTATTAATACTGATAAAAAGTCAAAAAATGCTATATATATTTTTAGGACCGATGGAGTGATCAAATTGAGAGCATCGTATATATCATCAATTTAAATGTCAGATAGTGTTAGTACTTGGAAGAACAAATTAAATAGCATCACCAACTCAAATGTCACAAAAATACTTTTAGAATTATGTAAAAAAACTGAGAGCATCAAATTTTTTTTGAAGATATGTAATATTATCGCATAGCATCAACTTAAAACTCGCGCGTAACTGCGAAAGCAAGATAGAGCACCTAGAAAAAGATAAAGTCATGATGTATATAAGTTTGGAATTAATGATAAACTAAGTTATGAAAAAACTACTAGATGGACCATGAAAAAGATGTAGAGTAAATTAAGAAAGAGAATGAGAGATCCCAAAAATTGGTTGTAATATATATCGTGATATATTAACGGAGGAGTGACAAACATTAACTAACAAATTAAGGGTATTTTTGGTATAAACTAATGTTTGCATATCTCAAAAGTATAAAGTAGAAATATGTTTTTATAATAAAAAAATATATTCACATAATTTTGTCACTCTTTTACACACTCACTTGCATGTATTGCACACTTACTTATATGTATAATAACATATTTTTGTTAAAAATACATTTTTATCCATCAAAATATACATGTATATAATGTGTGGGCTATATATATTAGTAATATTATATTTAATAATTTTTATTATTTTTAATTAATATTTAAATTTAGTGTATGATCAACTAGGGTTCTAGTATATTTTTATTTGAGTTTTTATTAAGTTGCATTTTTATAAGATTGAATATTTATATTTTGGTTTATCAAATTATAGATTGTATTTTATGTATATTTTGAGTGATAAATATGTATTTTATTAACTAAACAGTGTGGAAGTTTTGTATAAATTATGTGTCTAGTATCACCGTTTAATAATAATTAAGTGGGAAGAGATGAATTAATTGATCACTTCCCCTTGGTTTTAACTTTGTCGAATTCTGAGTACGAGATGATAGTTCAATTGACGATCAATCCCTCTCGGTCTCGGACACAACTTGCTCATACATGGAAAACTTGGTAGAAAGTTGTGTAAGGTCAATATATATTCTTTTATCAAGAAAAAGTTACCTATCCGCATTTCATTCTATAAGGCTATTGAAGTAAGAAAAAAACTATGTATTTTTACCGTTCTTGGACCTATGATGGTAGTTCTCCCTGCTTAGGGTCCTACCATTGAAGAGTTTAATTTTTAACACCCTTTTTTGAAAATAAATTTTAATCCTTATTCACGACTGTAATGACTTGAGCTTATTTCAGCACTCACCTGTTGGAAATTTGTGCTTCATGGACATAACTTTTATCCAAGTTTGGACCATGATTTAGACGTACTAACTTGAATGATTTTTTTTGGGTAGAAAACTGGATCTTGAAACGATAGATTCATAGAGTACTACAAAGTTTGTACAAAACGGTTAGTGGTGTCAAAAATACTCAGAAATGGATTATGGAACATAAATATTAATAACCAAAACTGAATGGGATATGAAAAAGGAATATCTAACAATTACTACTACAAGTAAAAATAAAATTCCGTATAAACTATTAATTGTTCCCTTTTCGTCTGTTTTCACTTCCAAAATATCTGGACAACTCAATTATTGTTCTGTCCCTTTTTGTATTAAGTTATTATGTCCTCCACTACTAGTGGAATATTCAGAATCTCTCTCTTTATAATGGAGATTCACTACACACCTTTCTCTTTTCATGCTTATAAACACAAGAATCAAAATATAAGTTCATCATGGGCAAGAAGAAGTCAGCAAAGCCTTCACTTTTACTTCAAGTCCAGAATGTATGAATTTCTATCTTTTTACTTATGAGTTATGACCCGGGGTGGAGCCAGGAGTAACTATAAGGGTTTGTACATATCAAAGTGTTATTTACGGGGTTACGAGATTCATCGTTTTTAAATTATTTTAAAATTTTCCTGTAGAAAAACTGACAATTTCGTAAATTGTGTGGGTGCGAGTACACCCCTTTGTACCAATGTAGCTCCGCCCCTGGTTATGACTATAACCTATAATGTATAGAGTAAATAAATGTATTCATCTTTCTTTTTGCTTTTTGGTTTTAGTTCCTATGACGGTTGTGCTGAGTGCAATCTCCATCTGCCCAAGATAACTCGGAGATTTTCTATTTCTGCATCAAAACCAAATAAGAGTTATACCGAGAAATACGGAGAGGAGGACCTTGTTGATAACGTATCCAAGAAAGATGGAACTATTGTGGGTGCAGTTGCGTTGATTATTGGAACAAGTATAGGCTCCGGAATACTTGCTCTCCCTCAAAAGACATCCCCTGCGGTTAATTCCTTTCTTTCGCCTAATAATGGTCGAGTGTAGCTTTTTTGCATTTTGGTATATTGCTTTCTGAGCAGAAGTATGGTAAATATGTGATTATGAAAGCAAGTCCCCAGAATGTCATTTAGCTAATAAGTTGGAGAACGGGGAAGACAATCACCTCTTAAATGAAAATTGATGGTATATAAAAAAACTGATTCTGTAGGAGTGTGAATATCGAGATGCTAAGTTATACTCCTACGTAGTTATGATTAGGTAAAGACTTTCCATGGACCAGAAGAAGCCCGACAACAAACTGTGGTTGACGGAGCCTATTTAGAATTATTCGTGAAAAGGATTACATTTCCATATTTGGATAACCCTGCTTCACGTTTGCCTAACAGGCTAACATGAAAGAAAGCAAGAGAAGATTATTTGTTTTAATTTCTTTTAAAGAAATGCAAAATGTGACCATTAGCATAAATTTGTTAACCTTGGTATGCCGTATCAGTATAATTGATTAAGAAAATGTAGTTATTCCATCACCTTCCCTTGAATAGCAGTTTGTGCCCATATTTTTTTCACACCCAAATTTTGACTCTTGAGATATTGTTTTTTCACAATAAATTATGACTTAGACACTTATACACTACATTTTTCGTAGGGTTTACTTCCAAGTTCAACAACTTTGACAGTATGTTGGGCTTTCCTTCTAATAGAAGCGCTTCTGCTAGTTGAAATTAACGTTGCTCTAATGAGGAAAAGGAGAATAAACGAAGATGAGTTTGAGGTAATCTCCATTAGGACCATGGCACAAGAGACACTAGGAGAGTGGGGTGGAATTTTTTCTACTGTTATTTACGTGTTTTTAGGTTACTCTTCCATGGTTGCCTATAATTCAAAGTCCGGAGAAATAATCAACCATCTGATAAATATCCCTTACCCGGTCTCAGGGCTTTTGTTTCCTGTATTATTCGGTGTACTCGTATCCTTGGGAGGGACTCGAGCCACCGATCAAGTCAATCAGTGGCTCACAGCTTCCATGATAGGTATGTAACTATGCTTTGTTCGTGTCACACTAAACATTGATCATGCACACGAATTTGATCCGTTTTCCCTTTTTCTGTTCTTTTGTTGTTCTCAATTATTGGGACTGAAAGTTCAAATTTTCTGGAACATTATATTGTGTATTATGTCATTTCAAAATGAGTTCATTCTTAGGCCAACTTCTGTTGGACTGTTGGTCTAGATCTAGCTCTGAAACTTCAAATTAACTTGAATTTCATTTCAGATTCAGGTTAGAACTTGTAAATTAAATTTAAAGTACTGTTAAGAAAAGTTGATGAACACTTCAAAATAATATAAAATAACTCAATAAGTACACACCCTAAATCTATTCAACTGTGCAAGGTCTAAGCACCTTTGGGCTATTTCTCCTTATTTAATTCTCTTCTTAAGTTTTCCCTCAGTTTCACTGACATTCTGTAATAACAATGAGACAGGCTTGCTTCTGGCAATCGAGATTTTGGCTGTTGTGCTTGGAGGTTGGACTGGGTTGGAAGGAAGTGGTGATTGGGGAAAGGTCCCACCAACAATTCCCGTCATTATATTTTCCTTAGTCTATCATGATTTGGCTCCAGGTAAATTTTGTGATTTTTAAATGTTAGTTTATATTATTTATATTTTCATTCTATTCTTGATCTTCCGTATTTGACTAAAGAAGTCGTAATATCACTACTCATATGTTGGATGACTTAAACCGCAGTTCTATGTGCTTACCTCGGAGGTGACCTACAAAGAATTAGGACTTCTGTTTTACTTGGTAGTATTGTGCCATTGCTAGCATTGCTAGTGTGGAATGCAATAGCACTTGGCTTATCATCGCATGCTAACCAAGTTGTAGATCCAATTGAATTACTCGTCAGGTGATAATTTACTTTCTAGTTGCAATAAGATCCTAAATATCTCCAGGTACTTTGTCTTAATCTTATGATCTACTAATACCTATCCACAGTGCATACACTAGATACAATATATAATACGCATATATGCTAGAGCAAGAATATATTTGAAGGTTTTAGATCATGACTTACGGATTGTGTAGTAGTACTTTTTCTAGCATTAGCAAAAGAACGCAAAGCATGATAGTGTTATATGCACTTTAATCCTCATGAAGTTACAAAATACATGCATATATATGTAGACAATCACAGCAGATGTTATGTTTAATTTTTTGTAGTTTTCTGGTTTCATCGACTTCTTTTTAGTCTTTAATTTCTAAATCACCACTCTAATACAGTATGAAACAGAGTCAGGTTTCTTTCATGGTTGAGACATTCTCGCTCTTAGCAGTCGGAACATCACTAATTGGCACTCTCCTAGGGTTTTCAGAGTTCTTCAAGGAGCAAATCAATGAATTGTCGCGTAATTCTCTTTCTGGAAAGGTATATCTTGTTTCCTTATGCAGACTTGCATACTTTAATATGAAATTAGTATACTTTCTCCCCTTTATCTTAGTAGAACATCACTATATGTAAATCGCCGTATCTGAAATTATAAGTCAGTACCAAACATACAACCAAACAAAGAACGAGTCCAAAGTCCTGATTAAATGTGTTAAGATTTAAATGTATGTACTTACAGTTGATAGTAAAAAAAAAAAAACTTGACAGAGTCAACAGGAGCAATTTGGTTTAAAAAAATGGTGGAGAAAAAATAAAGTAACCTTCACAGCAATAACATTGGTGATTGTTCCATCTATTGCTGTGTCGACAACAGTTCCCGATGCGTTCTCCGCTGCCACAGAAATTGCAGTAAGCCCATTTTACAATATACTCTTTAATTGTTATTTTGTTGCTGTACATTAATAATAGAACATGAACTAATAATTGATTAGGGAATATGTGTAGGGTGGATATTGTATGACAATGTTATATGGAGTTCTTCCACCAACAATGGCTTGGTCTATGTATAACAAAAACAGAGAAAATAAAGACATAACAAACGACAAGGTAATAACATCTTGGCCTGCACTTCTTGGAGTTGGAATATTTGCGAGCGCCATAGTTTTGGAGCAAATTTTTCAAGATCTTTCGTTTTTACATGTATGAAAATTAAGGTTATTTACCTATTTAAATGATCATATGCTTATGTAATTAGTTCCTTGGATGTCAATATTTATATACGCCTAACTAGTGTTCTTTAAATTTCTCAAGTGTAGTTAAGCACATCCTGTTTGACCTTTAAGTACTTTCTTGCCGGTTTTATCACGACTTAGTCAGTAACAATCAAGAATAGCTGTTTACCATTTGTGTAACTCACCGTCATATAGTTATGGCCTCATAAAAAAAGGATAAATTGATAAGGAACTACAAATTTTGTAAAAGAAATAAGGATAACTAACTCGACAATATTTTTACTTCTGGATTTGTTATAATTACCAACGCCATTTACGACGTGCTTAAGAGATCCGGAAGTTTAGAGCCGGCCTAGAGAGTGTATGAGATAGAGTTTACATTTGGTTCTATCTCTTGTAGCTGTTCTTTTTGTGCTTTTCTTTGGCCAAAGATTTTCACAGCTTCGACTTTCGAATACAAAAAATAACAGACAACAGTAGTTACAACTTACTTTGCTTTTGCCTCACTTATAGAGACAGGACGAGACTTCCCTTCTGCATTTTTTTCGTCGGACTTCTTAAATACTAGAGCAGGTAGTTTTTTTGTGCGAAAGTACGTATACATATATCCTCCCGGATATAAGTTCTGATTTCTGAAATTGCAACAAGTCTAAACCAATCTTTTTTCCCATAAAAGTTTGCAAACTAGAAGATCATATTTATTTCTTACTCATATTTAAGTTTCAGACAAATTCACTAATCACTACTAATAATTGTTTGACAATGTGAAAAGTGCTGCTACCGTTGTCAATGTCCTTTTTTTTTTCCATCAATGCGATCTCTAACCAAATCTATTCAACCCAACAATGAATTTCTTTCCACGGTTGCCATGTCTATATACGTCAAAAATTGAGCTATTAAACAAATTGAGCTTTTTGGTCGAATAGATTTATCTGAATAATTTGTCGGAAGAGAGAATGAACACAATCAACTCATAGAAAGCAACAAACAGGCCAATAAGGAAAAAAGCAAGTGCATAGGAACTTTGAAAAGATTAACGAGCAGAACGAAAACAGGAAGAACAGATGCAATCATCTTTATAACTAGCCATGCCATTTGCACTTGGGCTGTGAATAACATAATAGTACAATCTAACTTGACAAACACCATATAAGAAACTATATACAAGAAATTAACTTAACAACTGATGCATCAAACTGGCATTGCACATTTCTTTTGAGAGTGCCCCAACATGTGGCATCGGCCACATTGAACAACTCGTTTAGGCCGTTTTAAACTCTCAACACGAAGAACCTTCTTTTTAGGCCTGCCCGGTGGCCGGCGAGTTTTAGGTGGGCGAATAATGAGATCAACATTCACACCTCCACCCTCTGCCACGTCACCGGGCTCTATCCATTGACTTCTGTCCGGAACTGGGACTATTACCTGTGAATAAGTATCCCGATAGCTCTCTACAGTGAAACAATGGTCAGCGAAAATCTGAGTATTTTGCCCGCAAGAGATGAGTGCAGCAGCTGCATGTGCACAAGGCAACCCATATATTTGCCAGCGTCGACACGAACATATTCTAGTTCGAATATCTACAATATTGGTTCTCTCGCTAGAAACGATCTCGAATTCCACTTCATTTGCTCTAAGAACTTGGTAACAACGGGCATCTGAAATTGCCTCAGAAATCTTCTTCTCGGCACTGGGGACAAGAATCGAGGCCAACCTCATGCCAATATTACGACGTTCATCGAACCAAGACATCATCTGATTACGAATGTATTCCATCATTTGCACAACAGGCAGCTCATGGCATTCTAGAGCCCAGTTATACAATATCTCTGTAACCCCTAATGTGAAATGACCATAACGCACTCCCTCAAAATACGCAACTGCCCATAGCTGGGGAGGGAATTCTTGAAACCAGGGCAACACGTCTTGTGATATTTCGACCATCTCGGATATCTTGCTCTCGCACTCACCTGGCGTAAGAGCATATACGGCATTCCAGAATATATTCACCAATTTCGCATTTTTAAAAGTATCACGAAACTTTTCACTGATGTGGCGCAAGCAAAACCCGTGAAAGGCACTTGGGAAATGGGTTTCGACCGCCTCGACCATGCCAGGTTGTCTTTCTGAAAGTACTGTTAGTCTCGGCATGCTATCAGTGTTTAATCCGAGAAGCTTTCTCAGCTCTGATATAAACCACGTCCAATTTTCATCACTTTCCACATCAACGACAGCTACAGCTAAAGGAAATAAAGCATCATCGGCATCAACAGCCGAGGCACAAAGCAAAGCACCCAAATATTTCCCTTTAAGGTGTGCTCTGTCGAGTTCTAGAAGCGGCCTACAAGCATTTAGAAATCCATAAATGGAAGCTCGGTAAGATACAAATAGACGGTGGAAACAATTCTCTTGTCCAGTGGCTACAACAGATGCAATGCTTCCCGGGTTAGATTTTCTTATTTGTTCACAATATTGTGGTAGAAACCGATAACCTTCTTCGAAAGTCCCGTGTAGAGCTGCCATGCTCCTCTCTTTCCCTCTCCAGGCCTGCATATACGACACAGCGACTCCATGCTGATGGCGTATATCTTTCAGAATTTCGTTTGGTTTATATAAAGGATTATCACGAACACGTGCCTCTACAGACCTTGCGACCCATCCAACGGAAGCTTGGTGGTGGTGAAGATTATGAACACCTTCACAAGTATGTTCGCCGTGGAGTGTCCTAATGGAGAAGGTGGGGACACCTGGACACTTTGCCACGTGGATACGCCAAGGACAGTTTTCTGTAGAACACTTGGCGATAAATCGGCTACGATCGGATTTTACGATACGTATGTCGAAATGCATTGCAATAGCTATGTCTTTAAGGGCTCTTCTGCAAGATTCGACATCTGGAAATTCTTGTCCTATGGCGAGGGTATAGTCCCATAAATCCGACGATGATGTTAGAGCCGATGATGATGTTTCTGCGATTGTTACTAAATCTTGAGTATTCATGTTACTTTATCAAGAGATAAACCGCTCTTAATGTTTGCTTCTTTACATCAAAGATACACTCAAGATTTGACGTCGTAATCATTAATAGCAACCAGCTCCGTCCAAATTACTGCAAAATCAGGTTTTTTTGGGACATGCAAAATCAGATATAAGGGTACACGATTAAGCAATTATAACGACTAACAAGCCTCCGTGATAAACATAAAAGGGGGATATGATTATGTAACTAGGTAGTAGTCTAGTAATTAGATATTTAAACCATAAGCATTATAGGAAGCTCAATTGAGTTTCATTTTTGCATTTTATTTTTACCATTAATATTGAACATATGATAAAAAGGTTCACAACTATTTTATTGTTGGTAAACATCTTTTCATCAACTTGTCTTTAAGGTGCAGAAACGTAATACAAATAACCATCAATGTTCGTCGTTGGCCCAATATAGCAATTTGGTTAAGAGTTTACATAAATTTTACTGGAATATTGTCTATTAAATAATGAAACTACAAAAGTGGTGCATTCAGCAAGTTTAATTGACATCAAATTTTGTGATTTTACGATAGGATTTAACTTACTCGTTACATTTGTTGCTCTATTATGTATATTAACTATTAAAAGATATACATGTATATGAAGCAGTCAATACACAGAGAGAGAGAGAGTACCATAAATTTATGGAATGCACGCATAGCGTGTGCTAGATTTGCTACAATCGCTAGTATTACTATATATGTGAATAATTATTTCTATATATATATTACACACACACACACACACACACACAAAACGGCTCTGTATATGTTCTAGTTAAGTTAATCAACCCAGCAACCAATTCACTTTTACTATCAACTCCATGCTTTTATTCACCATATTGTCCTCGAGGCGTCTTAACTATAACAAAAAATAACCTGCCAAAACTAATTCTGGTTTATAGCAGAAAGATGCATGAGGGTATGTTGTAATCTAACCAAGCAGTCAATTGGAACAACAATTTAAGAAAAAGGTACAACGGGCAAGCTGAATTGAGTTCCTTTTTGTGTTTCGACCAAGGATATCGAGTTTATGGTTCCATTTTACATGATTTCTTTTTCTATTAAAATAAGATAAGGAAAAACAAAGTTATCATCTTACGGCTTTTTTTCAATTTTCAAGTGTGTTCTGCATACATTCTACTAAAACCCCTATCTTACAAACAGAATGCCCTGACTATCAACAATGTGCTTTTGTTATCAAGTTGTACTCAACTTATAGAAGTTCTAACAAAGATAAATTATATTTGCTCACCCATTTTCACCAAAAAGGTCAAACTTACTGATGTTTGTTTTATGTAAATCGACACATCCTACTCTTCATATAACTAAACATGATCATTACTTTTATATTTTAATAATGGCAAAAACAACGAAGTCTAAGTATTAAATTCCCTACCTTCACATCAGCAAGTAATGAAATTCCGGTATATTTTACAGGAATAATAGCATACTATAAACAAATAACCACGGCTTTTGCTAACCTCAAAATTCACCGATCTGATCCCAGAAAAAAAACACGGGTTTCGCTGTTCCCAGAAATAACCACGACATGGATCAGTAAATATAAAAAGGAAGATGACTAATACACCTCCACCTCATCTTACACTATGGTGATGGACATTTTACAATAACTACCAAAGCAAGTCCAAAGTTGGTGCGAAGCAGGAATAAGAAACAAAGTTCTATACTACACATCATTTCACACAGGTATCTTGTACTACTTTGTGAGACCAGGTCTTAAACAACCACCCGGGAAAAAATCTAACCCCTCTCGGCAGATCTACTGATAGAGATTTTTGAATCAAAAAATAGTAAATACATTTTGTTTGTAAAGACTGTACTTTTTCGGTTTATACTTTATACGCTATTCTATCCCATATTTTCGAGCTTAGTCCCCATCCCATCATTGATTTTCTATCCACTTGCACAATAGTGGAACACACTGGGGGAAGCTTAAGTGGCGACTATGGGGAGCCATGGAGCCTCATAAATATCAATTTAAAAAAAAAAATATCAGTAAATTCGACCATAATTTGTTGAAAACAGCGATTTGGCACCCCCATAAATAATATTCCTCTTAAAATTAGTTTTTTATGTAGATTTGGAACCACTCATATATACTTTTTATCGTCGCCCCTGTTGGTGTAAAAAAATCAAAAAAACTGCGAAGTTGCCTTACAAAAAACTGTACTAATTAACCCTAAGAATTACAAATATGTTCCGGCTTATGTTTTGTGTCAATGCTTAACATAATTTTCGACTAAGTGGATCTTTTATATATAGCTTAGCTTGTATAGACTGTAGCAAAAGAGACCGTATTTTTCAGGTTTATACGCTCTCCTATCCCATATTTTCAGGTTCACTATGGTGGTGGACATTTTACAATAACCATCAAAACTAGTCCAAAGTTGGTGCAAAAACAGGAATAAGGAACAAAGTTCTATACTAAACATTATTTCACCCAAGTATCTTGCACTACTTTGTGAGACCAGGTCTTGAACAACCACCCGGGAAAAAATCTAACCCCTTCGTCTTATATGCTATCTGATCCCATATTTTCGAGTTTGGTTCCCATCCCATCATTGATTTTCTATCCAGTTGCACAATATTGGAGCCCCCACTGGAGGAAGCTAAGTGGCGACTATGGGGGGCCACGGAACCCCCATAAAAATCAAACCTTTTAACAAATTTATCATTAAATTTGACTATAATTATTTGAAAACAGCGATTTGGCATCCCTGTAAAAAAAATCCTCTTTCTATAGTTTTTTATGTAGATTTGGCAACACTCATATATACTTTCTGTCGCCCCAAAAAGTAAAAAAAAATCAGAAAAGTTAGTTTACAAAAACAAACTGTACTATTTAACCCTAGGAATTTCAAAAAGGTTCCAGCTTATGTTTTCTGCCAATGCTCAACATGATTTTCAACGTTTGTATATAGCTTAGCTTGTATAGACTCTTGCAAAAAATACCGTATTCTTGTGGTTTATAGTTTATACGCTACCCTAACCTATATTTTCCATTATGTCCCCATCCCATCATTGATTTACTATATTGTTAATGAGTCAGTGAACTAGTTATTGATTTTTGTTAAGTTAGTGTAACAAAAATTAACCCTAAGAATTTCAAGTAGGTTCAAGCTTATGTTTTCTGCCAATGCTCAACATGATTTTCGACTAAGTGGCTCTTTTAAATATAGCCTAGCTTGTACAGACTGTCGCAAAAGAGACTGTATTTTTGTGGTTTATACGCTATCCTATCCCATCATTGATTTTCTATCCACTTGTACAAAAGCTGAGAAGAATGTTTTGGCTAGTGACTTAGTATACTAGTTAAAAGATTTTTGTTAGGTTAGTCGTTAGTGTAAAAAGATCGAGAAAACAGAAAATTTAGTTTACAAAAAAAGTGTACTAATCAAACCCTAAGAATTTCAAACAAATTCCAGCTTATTTAATCTGCCAATGCTTAATAATACGATTTTCGACTAAGTGGCTCTTTATAATAGCTTAGCTTGAAGAATTAACAAACTTATATTATTTTCCTAGTAAAAATGACAAGAATGAAGAAAAATGCCCTCTCACATATAGTGTGATTAACATTTAATCAGTAGCGAGAATAAACAAATGGACAAGTGTATATGTATATGGTTTATCATATAATTATTCTAATTTAGTTAAATACTTGTAATAAAAGTTAATTAACAAAAAACTTGTAATAAATCCTAAGAATTTCAAACAAGTTCCAGCTTATATTTTGTGTGAATGGTTAATAATATGATTTTCAACTAAGTGACACTTTTAAATATAGCTTAGCTCGAGTAATTCACAAACTTAAAAAAAAAAGTCTCCAATAAAATGACAAGAATGAAGCAAAATTCCCTCACATGTAGTGTAACATATAGGGAGAATAAACAAATGGTTACAATATATGGTTTATTAAATAATTATTCTAATTTGGTTAAATAGGTGTAATAAAAGTTAATTCTCCCGTCCCAAAACAATAGTACGCTACGAAACCACGTGCCAAGTTGGATCGGTCCATAAGTTGTATCAAAATTTAATCATATACTTCAAAAGTATAATTATATTATTAGATATAATAATGCAAGTATGGATTTGATCTAAAAGTGGAACAAACCAAGTAGTTTTATTTTGTCACAATAAATACAAGTGTATAAATGATTTTATCAAATAAGTATTGTGATTTAGTTAAATACTTCTAGTTCTAGTACAGAATAAAGGGATTGTAAATAGGAGTGAGCTCATTATATATAGATACATACATATATATATATATATAGAGAGAGAGAGAGAGAGGAAATGGGAATTACTCAATATTACCTTTGGTGAATCGAAGGAGAGAGCGAGAGAGAGAGATTTTCTCGGGATGGCGAAACTGTAATTCGGAGGAAGAGAGTGGTCCGTTTGTAATTCAGATCCCTAATTTGTTAAATATTTTCTAATATTATTATTTATATTAATAAAACTGATTACCCTAAAATTATTAAATAGTATGAGTTTGAGATAAGCGGGAAACAATACTTTTTTAATAGTAAATCTTAAGGTTATGAAACTGTGTTGATTGTTTTGACAGATCTTCTCATGTTTCTCTATCTTCGTTGCTGCAGTAGTAGCTGCGTGACATACGGTAAATTCTCCAATACTAAACCCCACCAAGGACGAAACGTCGGTAAAATTAACACAGGCATGTTTCCCACCGCTACAGCTATAAATAAGAACGTCTGATGGGCCAAGGGTAGATATGCCCTCAGATGGATCTGTAAGAAAGTTCACAAGTGTCTCATTTCTAGCTGAAATTATTGCTTTTCAAATATATCATACAATATATTCTTAAGCAAGTCGTGCCGGTATCTGAACCACGAAAAATTACTATAATGGAATGCATGTTCACCGTGAGTTCATCAATATTAATAATTTAGTACATTAAATTATCATTAGTTTTTGGTTTATTATCTCAAATTATTAACTCTTTTTTTATTACCATGAACTTTGGATTTTGTTTTTAATTTAGTACAATTCCGTCAACTCTAACTACTTTTTGGATTGAATCCGTTAAAATAAGGGTTATTTTGGTTATTTCATTACAATTGTTTCAATAATACCAACTTTGGTTCAAAAGAATGGACAAAATGATTAAAAAAAAACTAACATTTGTGTAGGATACTAAATTGAAAAAGTCATAGTCCGTGGTTCGTTTCAATAGTATAGGGGGGGCGAAACTGTAATTCGGAGAAATAGAATGGTCCGTTTGTAATTCGGATACCTAATTTTGTATCTACTCCATATTTATAATATTATGGGTTTTATTAGTGTACTAGCATAATACTTTTAAGTTTTTGACAAATTTAGTTTGCGATTGTTTGGTGTTGAACGATGTTCTTCTAATCGATTATTTTAATGATAATAAAAGTTGTAAAACATGATAAAAGCTCGTTTTGCGTACTAATCATTTATCTAGCGTGTTAAAGGTTTGAAATGATAGATTACACAAATACGAAGCCAACGGTTCAAGCGGAACCCCAATCGGACTTAAAACGAACAAGTTACGAGCCTTCGAATCGAGAAAACCGAGAATTTGCCAGAGATTAACGACCGATCGTTTGGCAGAAACGACCGATCGTTTTGGTCCAATTTTCTTCCAGTGAGTTCACAAGAAAAACGACCGATCATTTTTTCAGACACGACCGATCGTTTTGGTTCTGATTTCTTCCAGAGAGTCCACAAGAAAAACGACTGATCGTTTTTCAGACACGATCGATCGTTTCTGTAGAAATTCAAAAAGAAGCTTTTTGACTTATCCTGAAAAACTGGGTAACTGCTGAAAAACCATTGAGCAATAAACTCAACAACTTCAAACGGTCATCTACTGACCAATGGACCTTTTTGGCTCTACAAATAGCCCCCAAATCCTTGTTGAAGCTATCCAATTGATACACAACAATTAAGCAATTCCTACAAGCAATTCTTCAAGCTTATACTACTTATATTCTCACTTGTATTCATAAATATTCTCGAGTGTAATATTATTGTAATCTTATAAACACCTAGATATTATTTGTTAGTGAGTGATTCATTTCAAATTCAAACTTGTAAGAGTAATTTATAAACTCATTTGTGAGCGAGTGATCGGGTAGAGGCTTTGTAAGCAAGTGTAGCTTAAAAGCTCTAGGTCTTTTCATTCGGAATACTCATAAAGAGAGGGGGAGCTTAATCGGTCGATTAGCTCGTTAGGTTGTAAACTTGGAACGAGATTCTAGTGGAACACTCGGTAGTGTGAATACCGAGGAGAGGACGTAGGCGCGTTTTGCCGAACCTCTATAAATCTTGTGTTATTCCTTTCCCTTAACTTTTACTTTCCGCACTTATTTATTGCTTATTTTTGTTTGCTTGAATAGCTTAAAATAGCATTGATAGTTAACATAAGTGTTTAAGTTAGAAGAATCTACTAATTAACTTAGTTAATAACTCATAGTTTTTATTCCGCGAAAATCGTACGTAAACCTTATTCACCCCCCCCCCCCCCCCCCTCTCTAAGGTTTAGACACTTACGGACCAACAATTGGTATCAGAGCCTAGCTCTTCTATTTACAAAATCTAACGATTTTTTAGTTTAAAGATCCGATATGTCTTCGTACGCCGACTCAAAATCCATAACTAGGCCCCCGTTCTTTGACGGTACAAACTATCCCTATTGGAGAGATCTCATGAAAAATTTCCTTTGTGGTTATGAAATAGACCAATGGATTAGCATAAGTAAAGGCTATAAAACGCCTAGGAGAAATGGTTTAGATAAACTTGTAGAAGAACTAGACACGGATGAACGTCTTGCTTTTTCTCTAAATTGTAGAGCTATGACTTCTATAACTTGTGCGCTCTCGCCTAGTGAATATGATAAGATTTCCGGTTGTGATACCGCTAAGCAAATGTGGGATAAGCTAGCTATTATGCACGAAGGAACTAGTCAAGTTAAGGACTCTAAAATTAGCATGCTTATTCATGATTATGAATTGTTTAAAGTTGATGATGACGAGTCTATTGCTTCTATGTACACTCGTTTTACTAAAATTACTAACGATCTTAAAAGATTGGAAAAAGTGTATTCTAGCAAGGAGATGGTGACGAAGATCCTAAGAAGTCTTCCGAGAAAATGGGAATCAAAAGTGACGGCTATACAAGAAGCCAATGACATGAACACTCTCTCTCTCGACAACCTCATAGGATCCTTAAGCACTCATGAACTCGACATGACAACTCGAAAACATGAGGATGACTCGAAAAAGAAGAAAGGCATCGCCTTCAAAAGCACAACAAATAATGATAGCGACAACGACTCCTCTAGTGAGGATGATGAAATGGCACTCTTCGCCAAACGCTACAACAAGTTCCTAAGTTGGAAAAAGAAGGGCGGACAACGATTTCGAAAAAATGAGTATAAGGGAGAGCCTTCCGACAAATCGAACAAGAAGGACGAAATCATTTGCTATAAATGTCACAAACCCGGCCATATGCAAAACGAATGTCCCTTGAAGAAAAAGGACAAGTTCGAAAAGAAAAGGGAATACAAGAAGGCATTCTTGGCTGCATGGGGGAGCGATGATGATAGCTCCGATAGCGACAATGAAGAAGTCGCAAATCTATGTCTCATGGCTAGAGACGATGATACCGAGGATGTAACCTTTCACTCCTCTAACTCTTCTATTTCTATTGATGATGGTATTGATATAAATGATATGTTAGCATCTTTAGAAAAAGCTAGAGGTAAAAACAAATCTTTTAGAAAAATGCTAATTACTTTACAAGATGAACTTGAAAACTTAGCTTTAAAAAATGACTCACTCACCTCTAAAAATGCCGAACTTACCATGGAAAATGATAAGTTAGTTAATAACCTTAGTTCATGTAAACTCAAGGCGGATAGCGCCGAACTTACTCTCGCTAAATTCACTAAGGGAAGTAAAATGCTAAGTACTATATTAGCTTCTCAACAAGGCACGTATGATAAAACCGGTGTAGGGTACAATCCACTCTTAACGGCAAAGCATAAAAATTTATTCACCAAACAAGTGGCGAAAAATGAGTATAGACAACCAAGTTACTCTCGTAAGAACAACTCGTATAAAAATAACTTAGTTTATAATCGTTTTGTTAAACCAACGATGCATGTTAAATGTATTACTTGCAACCGTAGTGATCACTTTGAGGATTATGTATATTGCCCTTATAGATATAAGTTAAATAGAAATGACTTGGTTTGGATTCCAAAGGGTCGAGACACTAACCCTCAAGGACCCAAAAGTGGATTAGGGTACCAATGATCGTTTTGTCTTATAGGTATGCTTGAGGTCAAAAATTAACGAGGACAAGTGGTTCTTGGATAGTGGATGCTCAAGACATATGACGGGAGACAAAACGAAATTTACTACTCTTGCACCTAAAGACGGAGGCTTTGTGACTTTCGGGGATAATAGCAAGGTTAAAATCATCGGTATTGGTAGCATTTCTAAACCATCTAATGTTGTTATTGATAATGTATTGCTTGTTGATGGTCTTAAACATAACTTGATTAGTATAAGTCAACTTTGCGATTTGGGTCACAAAGTCATTTTTGAAAAATCGCATTGCATCATTCATTGTATTTCGGAAAATAAAACTATTCTCATGGGTCAAAGACAAAATAATGTCTATATGATTGATTTGAATAGTTCGGTGGATAATGAGGTTAAGTGTCTTGTTACTATCAACGAGAATGGTTGGTTGTGGCATAGACGACTTGGTCATGCAAGTCTTGATTTACTTGCTAAACTCTCTAGAAAAGATTTGGTAATAGGTTTACCAAAAGCTACTTATATAAAGGACAAACTTTGTCACGCTTGCCAATTAGGCAAACAAACGAAGATTTCTTTTAAGTCTAAAAATATTATTTCTACTACTCGTTGTTTGGAGCTCATTCATATGGACTTAGTTGGCCCCTCCCGGACACTTAGTCTTGGAGGGCGTGCATATGCATTCGTCATGGTTGACGATTTTAGTCGTTTTACTTGGATTTTGTTTTTAACTTATAAGCATGAAGCATTTAGAGAATTCTCTATTATTTGCAAAAAGCTCCAAACACGAAAGGGTTATATGATCAAAAGTATCCGAACCGATCATGGTAAGGAATTTGAAAATACTCCATTTCAAACTTATTGTGATGAAAATGGCATTGATCATAATTTTTCGGCCCCTCGTACGCCCCAACAAAATGGGGTAGTAGAGAGGAAAAATAGAACCCTAGAGGAAATGGCACGGACCATGCTTTGTGAAAATAATTTGCCAAAGTATTTTTGGGCCGAAGCCGTAAATTCCGCTTGTTATATTTTAAATAGAGCCTTAATTAGGCCTATATTGAAAAAGACACCTTACGAATTATGGAATGAGCGAAAGCCCAATATTTCGCATTTACGTGCATTTGGTTGTAAATGTTATGTTCATAATAATGGTAAGGATAATTTAGGAAAATTCGATGCTAAGTCCGATGAAGGAATTTTCATCGGATATGCTATATCGAGTAAAGCGTATAGAATTTTTAATAAAAGAACTTTATTGGTGGAAGAATCGGTACATGTTTCCTTTGATGAGAATTTACCGACGATTGATAAGCCATTAATTGTTCATAATGTTAATAATGATATTTTTCATAATACATCTTCTTCTAATTATGTTACATCTAGCTTAGAGATTACGCCTAGTATAGAGGTTGAACCCGTAGTTGAAGAAGTCACTATAGAGAGACTTCAAACGGACCTAGAAACTAGGGTACATATTCATGACGATTTGCCTCAATAGTGGAGGTTTGCCAATCACCATCCGCAAGAATTAATCTTGGGAAACCCGGGAGAAGAGTGCATACACGTTCTTCTTTGAGAAATTTAGTTAATCATTTTGCATTCTTATCTCAATTAGAGCCTAAGAACATTCATGAGGCGGAACTCGATGAGAGTTGGGTATTAGCTATGCATGACGAATTAAATCAATTCGAGCGTAGTATGGACTTTAGTTCCTAGACCGCGTGAGAAAACCATCATAGGTACGAAATGGATATTCCGTAATAAGATGGATGAATCCGGGGTAGTTATTAGAAATAAGGCTAGACTAGTAGCTCAAGGGTATAACCAAGAAGAAGGCATCGATTTCGATGAAACTTACGCACCCGTAGCTAGACTAGAAGCCATTAGAATGTTGCTTGCTTATGCTTCTTTTAAACGTTTTAAATTGTTTCAAATGGATGTTAAAAGTGCATTGTTAAACGGTTTTATAAATGAGGAAGTTTATGTAAAACAACCACCCGGTTTTGAAAATCACGAGTTTCCCGATCATGTTTACAAACTTCGAAAAGCACTTTATGGTTTAAAACAAGCACCCCGGGCTTGGTATGAAAGACTTAGTAAGTTTTTGATTGAAAAAGGTTTTTCTCGTGCTACTTTAGACACTACTCTTTTTTATTAAAAAGGATGGAAAAGACATGCTTTTAATTCAAATTTATGTTGATGATATTATTTTCGGTGCTACTAATGCTCACATGTGCGAGAAGTTTTCTAAGTGTATGCAAGGTGAATTCGAGATGAGCCTGATGGGTGAACTTACCTACTTCCTTGGATTGCAAATCAAACAAACAAATGACGGAATTTTCGTCAATCAAGCCAAATACACAAGGGACTTGCTCAAACGATTCAACATGAGCGATGCAAAGCCGCTAGGAACTCCAATGAGTCCGGCAACAAAACTAGACAAGGATGAATCGGGTAAAAGCGTGGACCAAAAGCTATATAGAGGTATGATTGGATCTCTCTTATATTTAATCGCAAGTAGGCCCGATATCATGTTTAGTGTTTGCTTATGTGCTAGGTATCAATCTTGCCTTAAGGAATCGCATGTGATAGCCGTTAAGCGCATATTTAGATATCTTGTAGGAACATGCAATTTAGGATTGTTTTATCCACATGATACTACTTTTGATTTGCTTGGCTATTCCGACGCCGACTTTGCCGGTTGTCGTTTAGATAGAAAAAGTACTAGTGGCACTTGCCATTTTTTAGGAAACGCCTTAGTTTCTTGGCATAGCAAGAAACAAAACTCGGTTGCGCTTTCTACGGCGGAGGCGGAATACGTCGCCGCGGGTAGTTGTTGCGCACAAATCCTTTGGATTTGTCAACAACTAAATGACTTTGAATTATCTTTTGATAGTGTGCCTATTTTATGTGATAATACTAGTGCTATAAATCTTTCGAAAAATCCGATCCAACACTCTCGTACTAAACATATTAATTTACGACATCATTTTCTACGGGATCATGTTCAAAAAGGGGATATTCTACTTGAATATATAAGTACCGATAGGCAATTAGCCGATATTTTTACAAAACCCCTTAACGAGTAACAATTTTGTTTTATTCGACGGGAATTAGGCATGTTTGATGTGTGAAATGTGCATATATATATATATATATATATATATATATATATATATATATATATATTTATTAATTGTATATATATTTTAGTGTTTTTATACATTTTTTTTGCCAAATCAGTGTCGAAATAGTGCAAAAATTCTTGTTCTGTAAAATGTTTACAGTCGACCGATCGTCTGTAAAAACGACCGATCGTTTTTACACACACGACCGATCGTTCTGAAAAAACGACCGATCGTTTTTTCAATGTGCTCACTGGAACATTTTCATCCCACAACGACCGATTGAAATTCCAAAACGACCGATCCTTTTTCTATTTTTCAGTTTTTAAACTTCTTTCAAACCCTAATTTCATTTCATTCTCTCAAACCCTCTCTCTCTCTTTCTCAAAAATTTCGCCTCCTTCTCCAAAATCTCTCAAAAATCCCTATTTTCTATATATATATTACCCAATTCCTCTTCTTATCCGTATAATCAACTACCGATTATGGTTCGTTCAAAGAGAGCCCAACTCGTCGATGAACGTGAGGACGAGATCGTGCCTCCTTCTCCTCGCCCAACGCGTGTTCCTCGCGCTCCGCGCACCGGCACCTCCTCCGCTCCATGCTCGGGCCCCGGTGCCTCTTCCGGCTCTCTTCCTCCTCTCTATCCACCTACAATCGCTAAAAGAGGTATATTGTCTAACTTTACAATAGACATGCCTCTATTACTTGAACGTTTTCCCTTTCTCATGCAAAATCTTCGCTTTCAAAAACTCGACGCAATTCTTACTCTAAAAGAGCCTTTCTTCACTGAAAATGTATATGAATTTTACCATAACCTAGTTCTTGATAGGGGTCATGATGACGCACTCCGCTTGCGTTCATCGTTCAATGGCCAACCTTTCGTTTACGGTATAGACCGTTTACGAAATATTCTACACCTCGATGCCGACGGGGTGTACGAGCAAAGTGACGAACTTTGCGAATTGCTCGAGATCGATAGTTTTACCGATCTCAAAGATGAGCTATTTCATCCTACCCATAACAACCGCTCTAACAAAGCTCACGGCCTTCTCTTCCACAATAAATTAGCCTATCATATCCTCTCTCATATTGTCCTTCCTCATACCTCAAACTTCACGGATGTTACAAATGAGTACATCTTCCTTCTAGGGTGCATCCATCGCAAAATCAAAATTGACTTCGCGACACTCATATTCTTTAAGATGGATTTTCTTAAAACGAAATCTAAGAATGGGCTACCTTACGGTGCCTTAATTTCGGCCATCTTAAAAGACATCAACCTCGTTCCCGGAGGAACTCTTTTCAAGAACAAAGACAAACACATTTGTGACACCGCATATCTCTCCCAAATGTCCATCAAATTCAACACTACCGACAAGACCATAACTTGGTCCGGTAAACGGGTGTCCGGCCCCGACTATACCCCTCTTTCCCTCGAAGAGGAAGAGTATGTCGGCCCCAAGGCCACACCGCAAGTTGCTCATGAGGATGTGCTTATTTCCTCCGAGTCTCTTCCCCCATCTCACATCCCTTCCTCTTTTCGTCCCTCTCGGAGTCGAGGAAAAGCTTAAGTGGGATCTTCCTCCCGTGTCCCGCGCTCCGACAAGTTCTACGACACTCTCTACATCAACCAATACCGAAATGCGCAAATGACCCGTCGAATGTTTATACTACTTATATTCTCCCTTGTATTCATAAATATTCTCGAGTGTAATATTATTGTAATCTTATAAACACCGATATATTATTTGTTAGTGAGTGATTCATTTCAAATTCAAACTTGTAAGAGTAATTTATAAACTCATTTGTGAGCGAGTGATCGGGTAGAGGCTTTGTAAGCAAGTGTAGCTTAAAAGCTCTAGGTCTTTTCATTCGGGATACTCATAAAGTGAGGGGGAGCTTAATCGGTCGATTAGCTCGTTAGGTTGTAAACTTGGAACGAGATTCTAGTGGAACACTCGGTAGTGTGAATACCGAGGAGAGAACGTAGGCGCGTTTTGCCGAACCTCTATAAATCTTGTGTTATTCCTTTCACTTAACTTTTACTTTCCGCACTTATTTATTGCTTATTTTTGTTTGCTTGAATAGCTTAAAATAGCATTGATAGTTAACATAAGTGTTTAAGTTAGAAGAATCTACTAATTAACTTAGTTAATAACTCATAGTTTTTATTCCGCGAAAATCGTACGTAAATCTTATTCACCCCCTCCCCTCTCTAAGGTTTAGACACTTACGGACCAACATTTGGTAACATGATTTTTTTCATAACTTTTTAAATTTTTTGCTATGAAAAAGCATTGGGTGTTTGGTATGTTAGATTTTATGACTTTTAAAAAGCTAGATTTTTCGTCTAAAAGAAGTAAAAACTTGAAAAGCATAAATCCACGTTTTTTGTCATTTTTTTTTGCTTTTTCGCCGCCAATTTTGGAGTTGTTTACGAAAATACCCTTAGTCTTTAAGGGAAATTACACGATAAAACAATTATTATGTTATAAAAAACTAAATTATCTTTAAAATACGGATAATTTGATCATTTCAAATGAAATAACGAAAAAGCTAAAATATAAAAGCAAACGTAAATCTAATGATAACAAACATACTAATCGGCTTTTTATAATTTGATTTTTTATACTTTTCTTTTATGTTTAGTTATTTATTTGATAATTTATAGAGTAATAATATTAAGGGCTAATTCCATATAAATACCTCATATCAACTTATATTCCTCCTAGATATCTTGATAAATTCACATTCATCATATGTATCACTTTTTAATTATTTAGTCTATTTACTAAATTGTCATACAAACCAAAATATAATATACATATTTTATCTTTCTACAAACCCAAAAAAATCGTTTTAAATTACAACAAAATAAAGAAAAACACAAAAAAATTATAAAAATGAAAAAATCACAAAAAATCATAAAAATTTATAAAAAATCAAACAAATATAAAAAAAATATAAAAAATCAAAAAAATCATAAAAAATTATAAAAATCATAAAAAATTATAAAAATCACAAAAAATCACAAAAATATAAAAAATTATAAAAAATCACCAAAAATTATAAAAAAATCACCAAAAATCACAAAAAATTATTAAAAAAAATACAAAAATCACAAAAAAATTATAAATATTATAAAAAATTACAAAAAATCACAAACTTTTTAAAAAATTACAAAAAAAAATATATAATTTTTTTGTCAATATAACACTTTTTATACCGAAAAATCAAAAAGAATATAAAAAATCACAAAAACTTATAAAAAGTCACAAAAAAATGAAAAAAAAATCACAAAAATCACAAAAAAATTATAAAAATTATAAAAATTATAAAAAATGAAAAAAATCACAAAAAAAAGAATTATAAAAAATTGAAAAAATCATAAACTTTTTAAAAAATTACAAAAAATATATAATTTTTTTTGTCAATATAACACTTTTTATACCGAAAAATGATTTTTTTTATAAAAAAATTATCATTCCATGATAAATGTGCCTTTTTTTTAATCTAAATGAGCTGAAAGTGTATCTAGTTCAGTCAAAAATACATATAATTCAGTCAAAAGCGTATATAGTTCAATAAAAGTACATATAATTCAGTCGAAAGTGTATATAGTTAGTCAAAAATGCATAAAATTGAGTCGAAATTGCATTCAATTCAGCTGAAACTACATCTAGTTCCGTTGAAAGTGCATACAATTCAGTCGAAAGTAAATATAGTTCAATAAAAGTGAGTATGCATATAGTTCAGCTAAAAGTGCATCTGATTCAGCTGAAAGTACATCTGGTTCAGCTTAAAGTGCATCTAATTTAGTGAAAAGTACATATAGTTAAGTCAAAAATGCATATAGTGTAGTCGAAAATGAATATAGTACAGTCGAAAGTGGATATAGTTCTGTTAAAAATGCATCTGATTCAACTAAAAGTGCATCTGGTACAACTGAAAGTGCATATGGTTCAGCTAAAGTGCATATGGTTTAGCTAAAAGTGTATCTGCTTCAGCTGAAAATGCATATGGTTCAGACAAAAGTGCATCTAGTTCAATAAAAGTGCATATCGTTCTGTAAAACCTGCATCTGGTTCAACTAAAAGTGCATTTGGTTCATCTGAAAGTGCATATAGTTCAGCTAAAAGTGCATCTGGTTCAGTCAAAAGTCCATCTAGTACAGTCGAAAGTGCATAAAGTTCAATAAAATAAATTTTTTTTGTTATTTTTTTCATTTTTTTTTGTAATTTTGTAATTTTTTTCATTTTTAATAATTTTATGTGATTTTTTTCATTTTTTATAATTTTTTATGATTTTTTTTATTTTTTATAATTCTTTTTACTTTTTTGTAATTTTTTTAAAATTTTATGATTTTTTGTATTTTTTCATTTTTTATAATTTTTTGTCATTTTTTTATTTTCTTTGTGATTTTTTTATTTATTTTTTTTTTTGTGATTTTTTGTGATTTTTTTGATTTTTTATAATTTTATGTGATTTTTTTCATTTTTTATAATATTTTGTGATTTTTTTCATTTTTTATAATTTTTTTTTTTTTTTATGATTTTTTGTGATTTATTTTGAGATTTTTTTTGTATTTTATATAATTTTATGTGTTATGAAATATGTGTATGGTGTTTTGGTAAATAAAGTAAATAATTAAAAAAATTATACATAGAATATGAAGATATAGGTTGGAGTAATATAAGTTGAAAAGTTGTAGCTATAGCTATTTGACATTATTTGTAATAGTAATTAATAAAAAAAAAAACATAAAATTTTACATGATTTTGTAAACAAAGCATTTAGAAATAAAACAAAATAAAAAAGGATAATAACATATGTGACCTTGAATTCACAAAAACAAGTGAGAGGAGAGAATGGAAGATATAGAGGATATGGTGGCTGGTAACGGCGGAGCTCCGTTAGGGTTCCGTTTACCTTTAACCCCTTCAATCGCCGTTAATAATTATAAAAAGAATATTAATAATAATAAGAAGAGTGACGTCATTAATCGTATCTCTGGACCTCACTCTCCTAATATCCCTGGCACTCAGGTCTCTCTCTCTCTCTATATATATATATATATATGTATATCTATATATGTATATATATTAAATATATTGACTAACCTTCATTTGTACCTGTGATTTGTAAATAGAAAATCTAATTCAAGTGTTTTTGCTAAAAGAGAGCTTTGAATCTGTTTTTTTTTTTTTATTATTAAAAAAAGAAAAAGCTAATTCAAGTCTTTTTAAGCTTTGAATCAATTTTATTTTTATTTTGAGCTTTTTAAAATAGTGGGTTGTAGTTACTTAGTTTTGCTCTAGCTTTTTAACTTTAACAGATTCTTTTAAAAAATAAAAAGTAGTAATACAAATAGGCCATATTGATAAATCTTAAAAACAACTAGAAAAAATAAAAATAGAGATAGAAAATACACGAGCCAAATGGGTAAATCTTAAAATTGCTATTTTTAGGCACAGTGAAGAAATATAATTCGAGCTTTGAATTTCGGAATCAAATGTTGTTTCAGCTAAAAAGATGAGAAAAGCAAAAAGCTTGGGTATTTTGAGACTCGGGCATTGTTTTGTTGCAGAGTTGCAGCTCATTTAGTTGATCAGCGTAAAAAGTGAGCTTTTCTGAATATTGGCCTAAAAAGCTAGAAGCTTTAAGCTGGATGAACTTAAGATTGTAGCTTATTTGCTGAAAGCTGCAACCAAACAACCCATCGGTTAAGTGGTTGTTTAGTCGAGCTTAAAACTAGTAGCTTTTATGGGATTATGGGAGAAGCTATAAAATAAGAAAGACAAAGAAATACACTACAGACTATATCAGCAAAAGAAAAGGAAAAAAAAGAGATTAAAAGCTGCAATTGTATAACCCTTAACGTGTCTGACATATTCTCATATGCCCGATGTCTAATTTTGCAGACAATTTTTTTGAAGACTTTCGGGTGTTCCCATAATCAAGTAAGTGTCCTCTCTGGAGTTTCGGTTTTAATTTTCCTCTGATTTTTGGCTACTTGCACAGACATGCATGCATAATTATTAATAAAGGCTTGGCCTTTTGCGTACAATTGTATGCCCAAATGAACTACGTTAGATTCTTACATGCAACTTGTGTTTGTTTGCAAGTTTGGCCCTAATTATCTATTAATTGAGTTAGTTGAATTATTGTTTACCATGAAAACTGAACACACACTTGGTTGACAATTTCTTGGCAGAAATCAAAGACTTCATGCGTATACACATGTGCGTGTAACTGGAATGCTGTCTGAAAAGTTAACGAGACATACTTTGCCTACCAAATAGGCTTAGTTTTTTTTTTTTTTACATGTACACTTATATCCTCACCAAACAAGTTTTTTATAATCACTTTTAATACTTAAACTGAAACCCAACTTGAGGCACCACTTGTTGCCAAGAAGACGTAGACTTTACCGCAATATGCATAGTGTATGAGTGTCTCTGACTAAAATTTTGATTCAACAAACAAATTTTATTAAATTTTGGTCACCATAAAAACTCTAAACAAGAATATCAATGCGATTGGAACACACACATGTAATTTTACCTATTACATATACATATACAAATATGTTTGTATGTGTTTTAATTTTAAATTTTTAGTAATAATTACTGGGTTCTAGCGTCTTGATTTTCACAATTTTAAATCTCAATTTTAAATTTCATCGAAATGCCCCTAATTCCCTAAATGCCAGTTTGCTGTTTTAGTCGTTACAAGATTCGAATCGAGCCTTATTGTGATTATCTAGGAAGCCTTTCTGTCGTTAAGTTTAATTCTCTTGACTCGATGAGATTAATATATGGCTGCAGATTCTATATTATACTTTATCACTGGATTTATTATTTGCACCCTTATTGTAGTACACTTAATAGAGAAAATGATAAGAATTTGTTTCTGCTTCTTGGAACTTTTAGGACGCTGGGGGATCATACTTTTACCGGTTTATCCTTTATGTTTGAGATGCTACTCTATTTAAACTGCATTTGTAAAGTAGGCAGAATCGAGGGGCTTGTTTAAGCTTCACAGACAGTGTCCACATTGTGTGTGTTTTTCAGCTAGTCGAATTATGAGTTGCTCCATTTTAGTTCTGGTGGGTTCTCTCTCATGCTTGGTTGTTGTTTTAGAGTGACAGTGAATACATGGCCGGTCAGCTTTCAGCATTTGGTTATGTACTAAGCGATGATGCTGACGAGGCAGACCTATGGCTTATAAATACGTGAGTAGACAACTTCTCGCTCTTTTGTGTTTATTTCAAATGGTTTTTTAGGAGCTTATTTTAAAAAACCATTACCACCTTTGAAGAAATAGTTTAATGACACTTGAAACTTGATGCATATATATTAAACATGAGAATAATTTGGCCTTTCATGATAGGACACATGTAATGATGTGAGGCATATTGAACTGTAATTCTCTTTAGTGCTCATTTGAGTGGATATATGTTTATCATATCTGTTAATTCTATGCTTGAGATGTTCTTCATGATGTCGTGAGTTTTATTTTTATCGTTAACTTATCCCTTCAGGTATGCTATGCACTCATTTATATCGCAGGTTGGGATTTGATATATTGTTAGCTCATTGAATTGATATTTTTATTTATCCCATGAACCCTCTTTTTTCTCTCTTCCCTTTTTCATAACTCAGATATGTTTTCAATGTATAGCCTAATTAGTGAAACATCCCTCTGTGAATATCACTAATTTTACACTGGAACTTTTGTTTTCTGCACAAAGTTAGAAGTTTGTACTTTCAACTTCGCAAAAATGATCACTGGCCTTTATTTGGTATAAGTAAAATCCGCCGAGTATGTCTTCAGACTTAAAAGCTATCTTGGTTGTGAATAACAAGAGAAATAATTGTTTTTGTACACCAACCTATCAATTTTTTAAAATTAGTATATTATAGTTTTGAAATTTTACTTAATACACCAAACTACACAATATGAAACAATCAGTACACCAGCGTTATAGTTTCAGCTCAAAAGCACTAGTTATGTATTAATTGTTAGATCACATTATATATAAGTATGAATTGACAAAAAAAAATATAATACGCCAACAATTGCTTCTAATCACTCGTTTATCTTACAGTTTGGGTACTGATTGTTTGATTTTGTGGAGATCAGATCTTAATTATGAATTTTAAAATGTTAGTGCACTAAGTGTTTGGCTTTTGTAGATTGGTGTCTAAATTACGAAAAATGATTGTTTGATGTACTAATCATTAAACCTGATAGCTTGGTTTACAGAAGTGTTATTTCCCGGTAACAATTTCTCAACTTTATATGATTCTGTCTGCAGATGCACTGTAAAATCTCCAAGTCAATCAGCAATGGATACTCTCATAACGAAATGTAAAACAGCAAAAAAACCATTGGTAGTGGCTGGATGTGTACCTCAAGGAAGTCGCAATTTGAAAGAGCTTGAAGGTGTTAGTATAGTTGGCGTTCAACAAATAGACCGCGTTGTGGAGGTTGTTGAAGAGACCTTAAAAGGACATGAAGTTCGCCTTTTAAATCGCAAAACTTTACCAGCACTTGATCTTCCCAAGGTTCTTATTTATATAAAACTTGGCCTATTCATACCCATGTTAGGGATAGTTTCATTTTAGTGCTTAGATTTTAGCCTCCATTTCACTTTCATCCCTATTTTTTCTGTTAGACAGGTTTCACCCCTGAAGTTTAGAGCTATGCCTTTTATCGTAGTGAAATTATATTGCTTGAAATAGTATTTCTTTTTGGAAACTTTTAATGAAATTAGATTTAAAAATAGATATAAGATTGTGTTTAAAGTATAATATTTGCTTATCTTTTGATGGAAAAACTAAAGGTGTAATGTAGGAAAACTGCACGATTTCTAAAGTTGAGGGACTAGACAAAAATAAGACACAAACACCTAAGTTTAGGGACTATAATTGAAATCAACCCGCCTTTGTTGTTTACAAGTTTCACTTGGGTTAAAGTTTAAACTTTGTTAGGATTAATGAAGAGAAAATTATATTATAATAATCAGTATTACATTTTCACTGAACATGACCTTGTTTGGTTGCATTACTATTAGCCTTCGACTAACAACCCGATACGTATTGTACTACTATGTGTGGGTTTTGAAGAAGTCTTTGGATTAACAATCCGGTTTGGTTCAGACTAATTTAATAATACATCCCCGTGGTATTACAAAAGCACTTAAACATGATCTTTGTAGTTTGGACTGAAAATATAGTCAGGAAGCAAATTGTGTTTTTAAACACATCATTTTTGGGGTCCACAGGATTGCCAGTCCAATCCTAACCTCGAAGTTCTCAACCAAACGAGGCTCCCCGAACTGTGGGGTCCACCGGATTACTTCTTTGAGATGATGTTAGTGATATAGACTCCTGGACTTTTGTATGACGATGCACTTCACCTACTTGTTCTTACAATGGGTTAAGATTTTTTATAAAATTGCAGACAATGTTACAGATGAGTAGAAAAGTGAAATATTGGAAACAAACTTGAAGACTCGTATGTCATTGACTCAAAAACATGGTGCAAAGTGAAATCGGCCAAAAAATGGAGTTAGTAGGAGTATAATATTGCACCTAAACTAATTGATTTAACTTTCTCGATTGAGCTAGCAACTGAATTAGGTATAGTTTTTGTGATTTATATTTCCTTAAATATATGCTAATATTTCTTTTTACCTCTTTAGGTGAGGAAGAATAAGTTTGTTGAGATCCTTCCCATTAACGTTGGCTGTTTAGGTGCTTGCACCTATTGCAAGACAAAGCATGCACGAGGGCATTTAGGGAGCTATACTGTTGACAGCCTGGTAAGTGGCTCGACAATTTTTATTCCATTACTATATTTTTGTTTGTGAGTTTACTGAGTTGGTGTACAGGTAGAGAGGGTCAGAAACGTCATAACTGATGAAGTGAAGGAGATTTGGCTGAGCAGTGAAGATACTGGAGCATATGGTACATTATTAATATTTCCTTGTCTCTTTAGCTAACATTTACTTTTTGATTTTAAAGTTGTGTTAGTACTTGGTATTGTTTCTGCTAGTGTGGTTGTTGAGATTAAGTATTTTCTAATATTGTACATGCAACTTAGTTAAATTTGACAGTTTCTACCATAGATAGAAAGTTTAGGGACTATTTACTGTTTTGAATGCTAGCCTAACACAAAATTTGGTTTTTTCACCAATTTTTTTTGTCAAAGTTCTATTCACTAGCCTAATGCGAATATATTCACTGGCCTATATTAGCGGAAGTTGATAGGACTTATATTTACTTTTGTAATCTTGACGTTTTAGTAATTATTACTTTTCTACATTAATGTATAGGTCAATTATGTCTTTCTACCTACCTACAGGCTAAAATCAACCGGGGTGTTCTGATTGAGCAATACATGTTCTGTTAATGTATTAAATATAAAACATTGTAGGGTCAGTCTACAAAGTCACAAAAATTTAATGTACAGAACAGTATGCTTACTTAAAATATGGAAGCAAAAAACCAGAACAGCCAAATCTTCTGTACAAAATTATGAGAAATAGTGAAACCAGACTCAAAACAGCAATATTATGTCTACAATTCTAAATACGGAAAAGGTTTTACAAATGGTAGCTAGAAATAGAAATTTCGAGCATTTTTTTTTTTGAACAATGCATGGCGACCTTTTTTATGGGTATTTTTTTTCCAGGACGTGACATTGGTGCAAATCTACCAATTCTACTAAATGCTATTGTGGCAGAACTTCCCTCAGATGGAAGCACAATGCTTCGTATTGGGATGACTAATCCACCTTATATTCTTGAGCACTTGAAAGAAATCGCAGAAGTTTTACGTCACCCTTGTGTGTATTCGTTTCTTCATGTACCTGTTCAGTGCGGGAGTGATTCTGTCTTGAGTGTAAGATATTCTAGAATACTCAATAAAGGACACTGTTCACTTAATACTGTCAAATTATTTTACTGATTTCCCTTTTTGGGATCTTTTACTGTTTTGTTCACCAACCTAGAACATCAACCTATGATGTTTATATCCAGTGCACTAACCTTGTTTTTTTTTTTCTGAGTGAGCACAACTTGGTGATCTAGCTTATAAGTTAGTGTCCAGAAACGATAATTGATCCAAGTGTACAAAATTAAGTCCCAAATCTTTTGTGTACAAAAATGATTATAAAGGTTTTCCATTATTTTGGACGTCAAAGTTATATATAGTTTACAAAATCAGAAATTCATAATGGTAGTCTACAAAATCGTAGCATCCCCTTCTTTTAGAAGCATTTGTCAACCTCCATATGTTTATGGGTTTTCAGGCAATGAATAGGGAATACACCATAGGTGACTTCAAGAAGGTGGTTGATACATTACTTGATCTTGTTCCTGGGATGCAGATTGCAACTGATATCATTTGTGGATTCCCTGGTTAGTAACTTAGTATTGATCCTTTTTTTCTTACTATGACGTTAAAACATTTTTGATGCGGTTCTCTTTGTAGACTCAATAGGGCACAATTGCGTTTTGGAATATTCAAATCGCTTGGTCAATTTCTTAAAATAGTAAACATCTTATGATTTTGTTTCCAGATACCCTTTTTTCCAGAATATAAGCTGTCGATTACACAGGTATAAGTGTATATTTAACCCGAAAAGGAAAGCAGTCATGATGTCCCGTTATATTTTTTTTACCATTTCATTTGGGATGCGTTGTACAATTTATATTCTAACATTATTTTATAAGATTTTTTGGCCGAATCCCCGACCCTGTCAGAACCCTATTCAGACCCTAAGAAAAACAAATTCCGTATCTTAGATAGAGTTTGGGTCCCACACTTTAAACTCGTAGTCAAGTCTCACTAACCGGTTGCAAAATGTTCGAACACGAGAACCAGAACCCGACCAAGACTCAAAATTTTCAGGTTGAGTCTGTAAATGGATACTCGTACTTCGGAGTTCGGATTCTGGAGTATTATTCTGGTTAAACAACCATTTTTTTTGGTAATAACATTTAATGCTTGGAGGTTCTTTGCTCACCAGACTAGAATACTCTACTTGTTGGTTACAAATTTTAGTCTTAGTAGTATATGGCCTGGACATAAGAACTAGAAAACTCGACCAAGACTTGTGTTTTTCGAGTTGAGTCTGTAGATGGATACTCTTACTTCGGAGTTTGGATCCTTAAGTATTATTCTGGTTGAACAACTATTTTTTTTATATCCATGTCATTAGAAGGTTAAAAGTTTCTTCAATTTTGTTCACTTGTCAGACTAGAATATTCTACTTGTAGTTTACAAAACTTTAGGCTCTGTTTCACGACATATTTTTTGGCAAAAAATTTGCTTAAAAAAGCAGTGACAAAATAGCTGATTATAGAAATCTGCACTTGAGTTTATGTGGGCTTTGCCTTCGCAGGTTCGAATCCTGCCGACCACGCCTATTTGATAATTTTTCTCAAAGCTCTTTGCACCTCTAAAAAAAAATTTGATTATAAAAAATAAATAAATTTGCACTTGGGTGTTTGGTAACTGAAAAAATTTAGTTTATCAAAAGGTTATGATATCATAAACTTAGGATTCATATAACTAATAGTTTGAAGGAATTTTAGTTCATGCGCCTAGAATTCATTTAAACCCATAAGAAAGTAGCGGAAAATAAAATAATCCATATATGTCGAGATTTTTTATTTTCAGCTTTTTAGAAAAAAAAATTAGCCCCAAATCACCTTTTTTTAAGCTAAAAAATCTTGCTACCCGAACTCTCACTGCTTTTTAAAATCAAATTTCTGAAAAATCACTCTAAAAAATCTGTTACCAAATGGAGACTTGGTATATGGCCTAAATCCCCGTTTAATTTTGTGTATGATAAGGTTAAAAATAGCTCAACACAAATCAAGATTTGAAAAGAAGTTAATGCAATTGAAGGCTGTAAATGATGCTTTTACTATGCCAATTAGCATTCAGCACAAGTTTGCAAGCTACGCATCATTGTTTTCTCTACAAGTTCTATCATCTTAGATATTGATAAATTGTTTCCAGAGAGTAGTTGTTTGCCTGCAACTTGAAAGCTTATTAACTTGTATTATATGTTTCTTGGGCTAACAGGTGAAACAGATGAAGATTTTGCTCAAACTGTGAGCCTCATTGAGGAGTACAAATTTTCTCAAGTTCATATATCACAGTTTTATCCTCGTCCTGGTATGGTTCATATTTATATTTCCAACTGTCAGTCACGATATATAAGCTACTGAAGTTGATTGTTCCTAGCATGTTATCTTTGGTTTTTAGATTAGTGACATGTTCCGACTTGATTACATGCTCTTTTTCAATTTAATGCTCTTTTTATCTTCACAAATAGTCTACATTATGACGTCTTTTGACGATTTACTACTCAAAAGCACCCGTATTCCGTTCCATGAAACACGACCTTGTATTTCAAAATATCTTTACATGTACACATTATAAACCAAAACCAAGCTGTAGTACACCAAATAATCTGATAGCAATTCTAATTTGCTTTAGAGGAACTGACCTCCAAAAGATCGGCTATTGAGTAGAGGAACTCAGATTCACTTCGATAACCAATAGTCCAACAATATCGATGTAGGATTGTTACACAGATCCTACCTGGAATTAGAGGGGTTGGGTAGGGACTGAAGGTGAAATGATCTAGGATTTAATGTAATTAAGACATTAAGAATATGATATAACGCTAAATTAAGCAGGTCAGGTCTATAGATTTACAAGTTATTTTTATTGGTCTAGTCCAAAATACACATCCTTGAAACGTCTGACGTAACAGAAATGACAGAAATAATGTTTGACAAACAGCGAAAACCTAATGCTTAGGCAGTTCCTAGCGGCTTATACCAGCAGGCTATGGCCTGGAGCCTGGCAGGGCCTAGGCGGCTAAGGAAGGGATGTTAAGAATTCCGACTAAATTATTATGTCACACTATATAACTTTGTTTTAATCACCTCTGACAGTTGTTACTAACAACTGTACTTGTTATTCACTCTGGCAAACTGATTTATGCACTTCATCTGGGCATGTCTTTGATGCTTTAGATTCTTTTTTTCACAAAAAGTTTCATCAGCTATTGCTAATTATAGAAATATCTTTATAAAGAAACGTTAAAGACAGTTGGGGTGTATTGTACTGTTAACTTCAGGAAGTGACAATGATTTGTTTTTCGTAAAATTTTTTATCAAATTGATTTTAATCCTGATATATTTATTCTCTTTTTTTTTTTAACACAGGAACCCCAGCTGCTAGGATGAAAAAGGTCCCAAGTAATATAGTTAAAAGACGCAGCCGTGAATTAACTTCTATTTTCGAATCATTTACTCCATACAACGGGATGGAAGGCAGAGTTGAAAGAATATGGATCACTGACATTGCTAGTGATGGAACACACTTAGTAAGTCTACATACAATTCATTGACGTGATGTGGCTGCGTTCAGGGGAAAAATAATATAGTTTTAACAAAATGTGTTCTGTTCCCCTGATATGGCTGCTAATGTCTGGGGTACAAGATTTTAAAAAACGTAGCTAGTGTTGAAAACTTAGTTGCCATGAAATGAAAAAGGGAATGAAAGTGACATCATTGTTTAGGGTAAGGCTGGCAATTTTAACAACTCACGATCTAACAAGTGTTATTACCAAGACTACCCTATATACAACCTAATCATTGCAGTTTCCATTTATGTTCAGAAAATTTATCGTTTATATAGTTTATACTAACTTTATGCATCGTATTTTTTATAGGTTGGTCACACCAAAGGGTATGTGCAGGTTCTGGTAATGGGGCCTGAAACCTTGTTGGGCAAGTCCGCAATTATAAAGATTGTGTCAGTTGGGAGGTGGTCAGTGTTTGGAGAAGTTGTTGAGATTCTTAATCAGGAGAAAAGATCTGGTGCACTCAAGCATATGCCCTGTTCCAACTCGGATGAAGCTTGTGCATGTTCAGGTGAACTTGAATCTTCTGTCTGTGACGCGTCAAGTTGTGGGGGATCAAAAGAAACTGCTATTATATCAGATCTTAAAGAGCAGCAAAATAATGTAAATCTTGTCCGGTGGTTGTTAAGAAAGAGAAAGAACATTTTCCACAAAAAAACTGAAGATGAGATTAAACATGTCCCTAAAATAGAGCAAGGGGTTAGAGTAACGATCCAAAAGTGGGATTTTGTTGATAAGGCTCTTCTGGGTGGAATTCTCTTAAGCTTCATGGTGGTTGTAGTTTTACTTTCTTACCCTGTATTAGTGTATTAACTATTAAGTTGACATGGATTGATGGACCAGTTTGTTTGAGAATCTTGTGATGACTTTTAAAATGGTAGCTACTGGTCATATTTTTTTGTGGTTTGGCCTGACTACATAGAAAACTCGTGTGGAGATGTTCATAAACTGAGCTTCTAGGCCTGGAGTTTTGGGGGAAGAAATGTTTTGGCTTGTTTTGTTTCACATGTGGTAGATGAATTATCGAAACCTTAACATGTGATGGTTAAGAGTTATTAGGAGAAAGTTGTGGTTGAAGGCCAATTGTTTTTGAGCTGGTGAGCTTTTGCAAGTCGTAACTGATATCAACTTTTAATCTCGTTATCTTGTGTGAATGATTCTTCAGTTTCCTTTATTACATTCCTGTTAAATTATATCTCACATGGAAAATTGCATTACGGAGAATTTACTGAAAACATGTGCTTGGCTCGTGAACCAAAAAATCGATGTTCGTTTTGGATCGTTATATATCTTCTTTTGCATAGTTTTGGATAATTTGTAATCAAAGTCAATCACAAACAAGAGGATAATATTAATTAATTGTTTCAGTAATGTAGATATATACAAACTGTTCAGTAATGAAGCCAATGCATATTTGTTTCTAAGAGTTTTATTGATTATAAACTCAATTAATAATAATAATGTGTGTATATATATATATATATATTTAAACGAAAATGATTTTTGAAGAAACAAACAGTTTTATGGTCATGATCGTTTCGTTCACTATGCTGATCACACTATATTCTTGTTTGTTTTCATTCATTTACTAATAAAGGAATACGAAGAAGCTATTTCATTTACTAATAAATGAACACGAAGCAAACTGTTAACGTAATAGGCAGAAAATTTTCACAAACTGTTTGATTCGTTAGCACTCTAACCATAATTTGTGCTACGTTAAAGACACGAAAATACGGGTTTATTATCATTTTTTATCTTCGTTTATTCAATTTTTTCCTCCTTGCACCGTAGTTACTTATTTTTTGGTTATTCTACCTTGGTTTTTTTGTGCTACGTTAAAGACACGAAAATACGGGTTTATTATCATTTTTTATCTTCGTTTATTCAATTTTTTCCTCCTTGCACCGTAGTTACTTATTTTTTGGTTATTCTACCTTGGTTTCTTCGTCTTTTCACTTTTTGTATCTTCATTTTTTTTATTTTTTATCTTGGTGTCTATTTTTTTTTTTCTTTTTTAGGTCAATTTTTAAACCTCAAAACTTAGACATGTGGCTATTATGTTACGAGTTTATTGAAAGTTTGAAAAAAAGTTCAAACTTGGTCAAAATTGACATCAATGTAAATAATAAATAAATAAGAAATCTAGGTAAAAAAAGAAGAAGTGACCCAATAGTATTGTCATTGTATAATTTTGAGCCCTAGCTAGCAATATACCGTGACTGGCCGGCCATTGGCCAATATGGGACTACGTGTTACTTATGTATGAAATATGTTTATTGTTGTTATTAGTTCATCTAATAAAAACAATAAACATATAATTTTAATCATTAAAAGTAAGTAAATAAAAGGCTATGATTGATGTGTAAAAATAATGTGTTTTTTTATTTGTGTATATATCTTCCCCATATATTATATATTTATATATATAACTGTATAAGATGTGCAAGAACATAATAGCCATGAGATTTTGGGTACGAAGAAAAGCTTTTAACGAGGAATTCTAGTTGTTCACATTAGCTTTGTCCATTGTAGTAGATATGTTTATGTCCTTCCGGATCCGTATATAGGTGAGTGATTTTTTTTACTTTCTATTATAAAATCTCATTGCATTTTCTAAAAAGTGTTTGCAGACTCAATTATATTTTCGACGTATAAAAAATTATATATATATATATTGTATTGCTAGTTGCTGATTCCAAAAAGAAAATTTTATATTGGGTACGTTAATTAATTAATTATTTTTTTTAAAAAAATGTCTATTATTTTTATTTGTCCTTTTTATGATATTCGGAAAGTCCGGAAGAAATAAAGATATTTCGGAAAGTCCGAAAAGAGAGAGAATGTTATTTCGGGAAATCCGAAAATAGAGAGAATGTTATTTCGGGAAGTCCGAAAAGAGAGAGAATGTTATTTCGGGAAGTCCGAAAAAGAGAAAGTTATTCGGGAAGTCCGAAGATAAAGTAAGAGATTTGGAAAGTTCAAATACCAAGAATTAAAAGAGATTCGGGAAGTTTGAATCCGCCAAAAAGATTGGGTAGTCCAATCGATTATTTTGAAAGTTATCTACTTAATGATCGTTACAATATTCTTTTTCAAAAGTGTTCTACTATCAAGCATTTGGGAAATTTTCTTAAATTTAAAGTTGATAATTTATTCATGTTTTTTTAACAAAAGAAATGATTAAAACCTTTTTTTTTTACATATATATATATATATATATATATATATATATATTGCAAGATTTATCACCCACTAAACTCGTTTAGCTTAACCCTCGTTTTTATAATCTTTTCAGGTTTACATGTTTTAAGAAGTCAGAGTTAAGATAGTTGGAAACCAGACAGACCTCCTAGGATCGATTTCGTTATTTCCGCTGCTAATAAGTTTCTAAGTCTACATTTTAGATTTATGTTTCATTAATGTTACAAGGCTTTATTTGAATAAGTTGTTGGTGAGATTATGAATTTTATTTCAAGTTGTTTGTCAAAATATTCATAAATAAGAATGAATGTTTTGAGTTATTATATTAGAGTCTAAATTATTGATTTAATTACTTTTTAAGTTCTTGACATTCATCTAGCACGTGTCAAGTCATGTGTTAGTCGGCATATTTAGGTTGTTCTGGATGTTACAAATTCTAAGCTAAGTGAGAGCTTCTTTCTTATTTTTAAACTTAAAACTATTAAGTAGCTTATTTCAATTTACTCACAATGTAATGTATCAGTTTTAAAGTTTACCAAATGCCCTAAATTTCATAGTTGCCAGTTTGCTATTTTAGTCCCTTGTTGTGATGATGTGATAAATGTTTGGTGCTCATTTGACTGGATATGTGTTTTTCACATTTGTTAGTTCTCTGCTTGAGATGTTCTTCCTGATGTCGGTTTTTTTTTTTTTTGGTTATTTCATCGTAGATTTATCTAAGAAAATCCATAGCTTTAAGATTAAGAAAGCTAAAAAAACTCAAGTATAAAAGTGTTTTTTTGGTTATTTCATCGTAGATTTATCTAAGAAAATCCATAGCTTTAAGATTAAGAAAGCTAAAAAAACTCAAGTATAAAAGTGTTTTTTTGGTTATTTCATCGTAGATTTATCTAAGAAAATCCATAGCTTTAAGATTAAGAAAGCTAAAAAAACTCAAGTATAAAAGTGTTTTTTTGGTTATTTCATCGTAGATTTATCTAAGAAAATCCATAGCTTTAAGATTAAGAAAGCTAAAAAAACTCAAGTATAAAAGTGTTTTTTTGGTTATTTCATCGTAGATTTATCTAAGAAAATCCATAGCTTTAAGATTAAGAAAGCTAAAAAAACTCAAGTATAAAAGTGTTTTTTTTGGTTATTTCATCGTAGATTTATCTAAGAAAATCCATAGTTTTAAGATTAAGAAAGCTAAAAAAACTCAAGTATAAAAGTGTTTTTTTGGTTATTTCATCGTAGATTTATCTAAGAAAATCCATAGCTTTAAGATTAAGAAAGCTAAAAAAACTCAAGTATAAAAGTGTTTTTTTGGTTATTTCATCGTAGATTAAGAAAATCCATAGCTTTAAGATTAAGAAAGCTAAAAAAACTCAAGTATAAAAGTGTTTTTTTGGTTATTTCATGGTAGATTTATCTAAGAAAATCCATAACTTTAAGATTAAGAAAGCTAAAAAAACTCAAGTATAAAAGTGAGGAATTCACAATCTTTTTTGAGCTTTGTCTAGGGCAGTAAATGAGATGAGTTGTTCGTGGAATCATTCGTGTTCGGCTCGGATAATGTTCGGTTCATGTTCGTTCATTTATAAATAAACACGATAATAAACAAGAATATAGTGTTCTTCCATTAAGTGAACTGAACATGAACATGCATCTGTTCGGTTCGTCTAAACTCGTATTCGTCTAACTATATATAAAGTTTGATAAAATGAAAAACTAAATCTATTAATGATGTAACAAAAACTAAAATTAATACACAATTAATAAACTTATTTATACTATAATAATATAAATGATATGTTTGTATTATTTTGAACTTATTATAGTAATTTATATCATCATACTGTAAATACAGTCACCGATTTTATCGTTAAGTGTTCAACTTGTTAAAGTAATCATACGTATGTAAAAAAGAATTTATACAATATATAAAATTAAAGTTATATGTGAATTAATTTATCCTATTTAAAAATATAGTAATATATGATAAAATTAAAATATATTTTAAAAAGAAAGAAAAATATATATTTTTTCAATTATTGAATGTTTTGGAAGAAATTATATCTTCACGAACAACTCGTGTTCGGCTCGTCAAATGTTCGGTTCATGTTCGTCAAATGTTCGTTTGTAATTATATGAATATGAACTGAACATGAACAAATGTTTTAGTTCATGAACAGAGCCTTGCTCGGTTCTAGGCCTGGAGTTTTTGGTGAAGAAATGTTTGGGCTTGTTTTGTTTTACATGTGGTAGACGAATTACCGATCGAAACCTTAACATGTGCTGGTTAAGAATTATGAAGAGAGAGTCGGTTAAAGGCCAATTTTTTTTTGAGCTCGTGAGCTTTTGTAACTGATATCTACTTTCAAGCCGATTGTCTTGTGCTAATGATGTTTCCGTTTATTTCATTACATTCATGTCCACACTACCATCAAACTCTATCTGACATGGAAAATCGTGTTAAAGAGGTTTTACTGGAAACTTGCTTCCATAGCCGTAGCCCCTAGAGTTTCTATAATTCTTCAAATCTCGATAAGGAAGTCATTTTGTATTATAAGATGTTGCCTATAAACAAACACTGATCAACCAGTTTACCAGCCAAGCTATGTATTTGTACTCAATATGTATGTGAACCAACAAACACTAACTAGGCCTTGACAAGTCGTACATAAGTTTGTCCATGAACGATTTAAATAGATATTGATACTGAAATTGTTTATATCATCGTTAAAAGTTGGTAAGATGATACACTAAACATCAACATCTCCGCTAACGGAACCACGGGTTGAAAGTGGAAGGGGCCGGTAATCTATATAATTTCTTTCATATCTATATGATAATTTTTTTTTTAAAATGGGGGGAGCAGCTTTTTAAGAATTTGATCTAAATACATATAGAAAATTTACTTTTTTGTTACTTTTTTTTTCTCACGGGGCACTGTCTCCACCAAGTTATTTTCCTGATTATGGTATCTTTTATATCTTGTTATCAAGAATATTTAAAATTTCATACATCTGGATTCTAAAAAATATAAATGTATTTTCTTAGAATATACATGTACCTGATCATGTTGGATTTTTAGAACACCTAAGCACATTTCATTGACAGAAGTGTTATGTTGTCATAATAGAGTGATAAACTAAAATCCTTGTTGTAAGTTGTAACCTGTGAGTTGTTAATTTGGCCAAAAGATTGAGCACGTCATGGAAGATCCATTTTAAAAATAAATTTAAGAGTCAAAAGCTGTGTGGATACATGGACTTATACGAGTTTTGGGTTAAGCATTTATAATTATTCCATCCAAGAAAAGCAAGAAATTGAATCAAAGTGGCAAAAGAATCTAGTAAAGATTTAGGCCACCTTAGATAATTTCATTAGCTAAAGAATCAACTTTGTATGATGGTTCAATTAATTTTTTTATTAAATTATCATAGTGAGAAAATAAGACACATCTGTATCAACATCTAATTTGTCTTTTACAATTAGTAAAGACAACAAAAATTTGTTCCCTCTATTTAAATTAAGTACGAAGCCTTGCAAATTACTAATATTAAACTTGTCAATAGCCAATTATATGAACTGAACAATGTCACTGCCAGAGCGAATTTGTTGGCATCAATTTTCTTTTTGTAATCTTTCCCTTGTTCATTGTCAATTTTGTTACTCTTCTAAAAAATACAGTGTGCTAACAAGAAGGAAAAGTATTCAGAAAAAAAAAAAAGACACATTTTTATCTTCTACAACAGCATCAATCAGTTTATCACATTTTGTTATGCTTGCCGGTTCTCAACATCATAATTGTATTTTATCTTTTTACTACAATTGGAGAAATAAATTAATGCATGTTTGGCAACAACTTTTATTGTTCGTTTTTATAGCTTTTTGTTTTTAAAAAGCAACATGCGACGTTTGGTATCACAACTTTTTTTAGGTTTGAAAATTCTAGATTTTGAAGGAAAATTTCTAGAAAAGTTAGAAGCTCAAAAGCCACATATTTAGAAGATTTTCTAGCTTTCTCGTAACCAATTTCGGAATTTAAATGAAAAAATGATCAATTAGAGTTAGTAGACTAAAATACCCTCACAGATTCATTATATTTACTCGGTAGAGCCATTAATACCAAACAACAATTTGCATGAAAGTTAGGTTTTTTACAATACAATTTATTTAAAAAGCAATTTTTTCCTACTTATTTCTGAAACAGTTTTTTAATAAAAAAAAAGTTGATATCAACCGGATCCTTAGACTAATGACTGGTTCAGTTGTTTAATTGGCCGGTTCTCAACACTTAATTACCAACTTTATTTTCCAATTATAGATGACAACATTAAATTACATTAATGACAACATTAATTATAGCATTGTAGTCTTCTTTTGCCAAGCTATATCGGCCCAAATTATTGGAAACAGTATTATCAATATTCAATCAGGGAACTCCTAATTTAATTTGAGATTAACATTATTGATAGGGTCGACATCATCTAAATTTAATACTAATATGACAGTTTGACCCCATGATTGATGATGAGCAACAAGAACAAACAATGAAACAATTGTTCTTTAGCACATTATTTAAAAGTAGAGCTTAGTGGAGAGAATGATTAAGAACTAAACCTTCTGTTACAGCTGTATGATCATTTAAATTAGCATAAAAGTTAATTGTTACTATTAATTAATTAAATAAAAGATACGAATAACTTCGTCTACTTACTTTGCTTTTGTATTTTGTTTATGGATGTACATTATTCTCACTGGACTATTTATACAAATTAACTTGGCTTTTGTATTGAATCCGGACAACAATGTAAGGTTGAGTTTCCTTGAGGGCCTTATAAATAAATAAAAACGTATGATTAAATTACTGGTTACTATTTGTCAACCTTATTATCCCTTTCACATCATTCAATAAATGTTTTGGTCGTAATAACCGTAAATTCAGTTTATTTGCTCTTTTTAATAAAAGATCAATAGAAGAAGCTAAAAAAATTTACTACCTTGAAAGTCTAGATTTGTGTTCTTATAAACTAGTTGCTGAATGAATTGACCCATTGTTTCATCGGATTGAGCCAACGCACAACAATATCTCATTTTCATTTAGATGATTAGAGTTCCTTTTTGTATTTGTCCACTTGTTGGGTTTCTTATATACTTTTCTTTCTAGACTGATATTTTTTTTTTTAGGTTGGTTGGATTGTAGCGTTTATGTATTTTATTATTTTATAGCTTTTTGAAACTTGTTTCAATGACATCTGAACTTGTAGAATAAAAACTTTTTAGTACATTTGTTTCTTATCGGAAGTCCCCGAAGGGACACATTCGTTTCTTAACTTTTTCTCTTTTTCTACTTTTTTTTCTACTTTTTTTTTCTTTTCTGGTCAATTTTAACTTTTTTTTTTCCAAACTTTAAAAAAACCCGCTCCATAATACATGTAAGTTTCGACGATTGAAAATTAAATCAGAAAAAAATAAAAAAATAGAAATAAATGTAAAAAAAATTATTTAAAAAAACAAGATACAAAAGAGCAAAAAAAAGTAAAGAAATAAATGTACAAAATAATAGTAAACCCTGACCTAGCATTAAGGCATATTATTATATATAATAATGGACCCAGGAAAAAATAATTGTGGGCCTCATCCTAAATTAATCCTTATCTAATTTAGTATTTGCCTAGAAGATGCATCCAGCAAACAATGACGAGCATAGACGCATACTTGACATAATGAAATTTCTATTAGAAACATAATTTTGCCATCATTTAAGGACTATTTTTTCTTTCTTGATTTTTTTTATCATATTCACTATTCATTACAAAATAATGTTTGATTTAGTGAGAGTCAAAAACTGTCACAAGCCTGTCGCTAATTTAAAAAGCTGTCACAAATCTGTCGCAAATTGACTAATCTGTCGCAAATTGACTAAACTGTCACAAATCCGTCACAAAAACCGTTGCTAATAAGCTCGTAACAAACAATATCGTCACTAATCCCGTCGTTATTTGAGTATTTTTTTTTGTAGTGATTATGGGTGTCCTAGGAAAGTTACATTACCTCGACTAAATGTTCCAAAGAAAGTTTCCCAGCAAAACGATCAAAAGAAACATAGTAAACAAAAGGCAAAAAACTATACGCAATTTCTAGGTATATACACATGAAATGATCGGTTAAATACTCGAATCGGATTTGATTGAAGTTGATTAAATAATTGGTTACAATGACCCTTACTTAAAATCTGATTATTTTTCGGGTTTGTGGATGTAAGCCAATTTAACGACGTCGATCCAAAAGCTCTTACGAAACCATCACAATTAAGATGACAAAGCCATAAAAAAATTACGGTTAATTAACAAAATCATGATAAAGGCGTCATCATAGAGACCGTATGTAAACAAGGCAAAATCCTATCGGTGTTCTGTCATTATATTTATAGTTGAAAGTTGTAACTATAAATTTAGATCGACATGAAACAATCCATTAGACAAAATTATTAATATTGAGTCTATACGCAAATGGTATAAGAAAATTGGTAGCCCCATTTTTCAACTATTAATTGGTACTTTGTTTCATCAATTTGTGCCTTTCATTGTCAACCAATATAAACCTTTATGGTGCCGTATGTAATGGTTAATTGTTATAATTATGAATAATCTCTGCATAGCGCATACATAGCACTAAGCATGTATATATAGTTAAATGAATAAAAAAGATATTACAAGTAAGAAGAATCTTCTATGATTCGAATGATCACTATCAATATTCAAGAAGATATAATTCGCCGTTTGTAAGCCGGTGTCATTTTTGTTGTTTAGCTTAATTCACATTTAATATTTTGTCCATCCTAAAAAAGACCAAGAAACGGTCACATATTAACCTTTTAATAATTATTGCACGTCGATTTCAGTTTTGTGCTTACCAGAAAAATGTATCCTATGTGAAAATTTTGAGATTCCTGGAAACTTATTCATGGTCGTTAACCAGACCGAATCAGAAACTTTCCGAAATAAATTCGTATATGAATTCGAGTTCTGGAATTTCCGTAGTATTAAAAAACTCGAAATTAAGAAAATAATTTTGCCATATAAATATCTATTCTTTATGACAATAGTAATATACGGAGTAAAAGTTTATTGTTGTGATCTTTGTCATAATCAATATATATTCTTTTACCTTACTGCTTCAAGTTGTGTTTTTTTTCTATTCGATTATTTACCAAATTGTAGTTTGATGTGCAGTTTTTAAAGCCTGATTACCCGTATAGTTTCTCGATTCCTTCTTCAAATCAGACAATTACGATTTAATGTCATCAAGAACTTGTAAACAAACAGGAAAATTAGGGCTTGTCATGAAGAACTTGCAGTAAACATCTTTACATCTATGGAGAATTGAAATAAACCTTTCAGACTAAAAGGGTGTATTTGTTTGCGATTGTATTGCAGTGGGATTATAATAGATAAAATTAGAAATACCGTCGGGCTCATAAGTAACGTGTTTGATACGAAAAATGCAGACGAAACTATTAGTAACATGAGATTATAAATGATGAGAAATTAGAGTATTTGGAGTAATATGAAGGTGTGATATTGAAAAATATGGGTATTTACAGTAAATGGGGTGTTGTATGTATATATTAAAATCATATATGTATATGTATTTTGCAATTTTATTTATTATACATATAAATGTAAATTTGTAAAATAGTATAACCCCAATAAAAATCAAACAAACAATTCATTGATATTTCATGTATGTACTATTAATCACACATTCATTTGGGATACCCTTCATTTGAGATACCGTCGTAGTTCGAAAATACTAATAGTCATATTACTACTAATACTGTAACCAAACGAGCTCTAAAATTATGTAAACATTTGAAGTATTTCAACGGCTAAAATAAGGTGTAACGCAGTTTATTTGCATCAAAATGGTGTGATGGTGTTTTAGTGTTATCCCTTGAAGATGGTCTTAATGGTTTCTCATGTTAACTTTCAGCACAGCAAAACTCTTAAAGAAGTTTAACGACTAATTAATGGCTTCTCATATTAATTTTCAGCACATCAAGCTTTCACATCAAAATAGTAAATCTTCGAATTAATATCCAGAATTAAATTCATTAAAGACTTGATTACTCTAGAAAGATTACTTAAAGTTCTTCCCAAAATCGACAACCATGTATTTAAAATTTTAAAGAAACATGATTATATTTTTTGAACTATGACCTTCATATAAAGTAGCATTATCATCATTGGCCTCTTTGTTCTGGTCAAGGTTCATCTCTTAGAGTCATAATTCTGATAATATTTGAAATATGAAAATATAACTTATATGCACACATACCTAATTACTTTATTGTGAAAGCGTGTTATTTCATCTTTACTAGTCATCAACTTGTACATTAATTATACTTTTCACATATTTATTTACTACGAGTCATCAATTTTAACCGATTGAGTCCCCAATTGTGCAAAGCGTGTTATTTCATCTTTTACTAGAGTCATCAACTTGTACATTAATTATACTTTTCACATATTTATTTACTAGTCATCAATTTTAACTGACCACGACAATTATTGGATTTTAGCTATAAATAATACTGCCCTTATTGAGTTTTTTTTTTTTTGCTGTTTTAGTATAATTATAGAGAAATACTAGAATCTTGGATGCTAGTCTATTCAAAGTTCAAAAAATATTAAAAAATTTCTAATACACCAATAAAGGGAAAACTTTCAATGTCAGTGTTTGTCTACTTCACTTTTTTATTCTTTTTGGATAGGTTGGACACTGTTGCAACTTGATCATATTAACATTGCAGAACAAATAAATTAAGAGGCTTTATGGTCAATATATGTCAGAAGAACAAAGATGCTCCTTGTAAAATACTGTGGTATTTTTTGGACCACAAACATTTCTGCTGCAGAATAAAAGAAAACCAAAATTTTCAAACATAAAGTGAATAGTAGGAACCATAGAATGAGCAGAAATGAAAAGAGTAGTATAATTTTCAAAAATAAATAGTGTAATATAGAGAGAGACAATTTAAACTAAAGTATACACAAATGTACAAAGTAGAATATAGACAACGGTCACATAGTTATGTTCACATGTCACAAAATTACACCCCCTTTAATATATCCAAAATAAGTATCTCTCCATGAAAATTAAAAATATAGAAGTTTCAACTGACTTTCATTACAATCAACAAAAGGCAAAACATATAAATAAAAAATCCCCAAACTTTAAGAACGGAAAGAAAAAATAAATTTTAAACAAGCAAAAAATTGAACTTTTGTTTCTTGTGCATATTTCTTTTGTTAAAATCACTCAGAGGGCTTGGTCTTGGACCTATAGAGGAGCTTCTTCTTCTTAGAAGATGCTGAGTTATCGAATGTGAGGACAACCTTGCCAGCTTCACTAGCTTTGTAACTGCCAGATAAAACGGTTTCATCCACCGGAGCAATTTTGTTCAATTTTTGTATAATCACTGTGTATCCGCCCTCTGCACTCGGCACAAACTCTGCTCCGTACAATACGTCCCATCCGATGACTCTTGATTCCCATACCAAAGTCGAAGCCTGCAAAATTTTGATTTGCGAAAGAAGTATTGTTAGCAAATAAAGCAGCGACTTAAAATCCTATTACAGTCGTATCTTTTTGTATAGAAAGGAAAGAAATCAACGGGGATACTCGTTTTGTTCATCTTATGCCAGATAATCTTTCACATTAAGACCGATCTTAGAGTATATTAATTATAAAACTCACTCTAAAGGTACCCCGACAATATTCAACTTTGAAATAAAACGTAAAGAGGAAACACTTTCGATTTATCTACTTGACTTTACCAATTACCAGTAAATTTCGATACATGATTAAGTTCTCGATGGAGGACGTTTTACATGAAGAGTATACAACACGACATGCGCAAACTTTCATAATGAAATATTTTAATCATGGTAAGCTAAGAAGATAGTTACAAACCTCAGAACAAGGGATTTCGATAGTGGTCTTAGCCGACGGCTTGACAATCTCTTCGGTGGCGGTATCGGCAGTGGTGAATTCTTGGTCGCCTTCCAACTTTAGCCCACCATATTGTACTGGTACTTGTTCCGGTGCTATGTATCTGATAGTTATTTCACAAAAATAAATAAATATCCAAACCCAATGTAACAGAAAACACGGCTAAACACAAACTTAAGGACAATCAAATACAAAGTTACTCACTTGAAGAGGGTCTCAGTAGATTTTGAAGGACCTGCAAACACAAACTTGCTCTTGGTCCTTTGAGTGAAGAAAGGACTAATCATCTTATAAAAGGCCAAATAATACCATGGAACATTGATAAACACCTGAACAATAATCCGAAATAACTCTTGTTAGTACCAATTAAAAACAAAAACACCATCGTAAATTCCTAATCACTTCCAAATGGGAACATGTATGGCCACATCCCTCAAAGATCATATAGGATGGTGATGCGGCCAAATCTAAGAAAATGTGACTCAGTAACTCAATTCCATAACAGCAAATTACTCCTTGAAAGTACAGCATTGATGGGTCATTTATTGAACACTATAACTAGCATAGCAAGAGGTCATACAAAGTGGTACCAACATACTCAAACATGATGAAATTAATTACAACTGGAGTTATGGAACTATGTTGATCGTACACAAGTCTGAATTCAATATCTCATTAAAACTTTGCCCAACAGAAAGGCCATAAAACAAAAACATTGCCCAACAGAAAGGCAATAAATCACTAATTACAGAGCTTTATACCATTTATGGGATCTGTCAAGTATCTATCCCTAAAGGCTAATAAAGCCAATGAAAGAACGTATACTTTGCCTAATAATGAAGACTTACTTCAAATGAAAAGATGTAAGATTAGCAATATTAAAGGCACTCGGGTAATTTTGGAGAAATGCTTAGGACAATCATGTTCTAGCTAGCTGTTCATCATTGCAGCAGACATATTGAAACAATTCAAATCAAGATAAATACTATTCAAACAAACTAGAGAGACATAATCACATAAATATGAGAACTTAAACAAACCAACCTTAAGTACCAAACCGGCAATAGGCATCCAAGCCTAAAACAAACAGAAGTCCAAAACTGTATTTGGGACCTTGAACTAAACTTTACATGCTTTAAGCAATCATTGTTAATATCAATCTATAGCCCTATACAATCAAGGGGAACCCATTAATAACAAGGTGAAATTCATATACAAAGCACTGTTTTCATAAGCGCGCTTCGTAGTAGAACATCTTGATTCGAAGTTTAATTAAAGCTAAGCACATTTTTCTGCTTTTTAGGCCGCAAAAAGCTTAAGCTTTTCATGTCTTCAGAGTAGCTCTTTCAAAAACGCTTTAGGTAAGATTTCGCTTTATAAAACATTAATACAAAGTACACCTTGGGGAAAGCTACTATAACAAGGTGAAATTCATATACAAAGCACTGTTTTCATAAGCGCGCTTCGTAGTAGAACATCTTGATTCGAAGTTTAATTAAAGCTAAGCACATTTTTCTGCTTTTTAGGCCGCAAAAAGCTTAAGCTTTTCATGTCTTCAGAGTAGCTCTTTCAAAAACGCTTTAGGTAAGATTTCGCTTTATAAAACATTAATACAAAGTACACCTTGGGGAAAGCTACTACAACTTTGAATCATGTAAACCTTTTTTTTTTTTTTTTATAATTATGGGGTGGTCACTATTTACTTCTACTGCCTTAGTTATTTCCTTACAAACAGATAAAACTGAAAATTAAACAAGAGCAAAAGATCTTAGCGAATTGAACTACAAAAGAGGAGATAGTTTTATACCTGTTTGGCAACAAACTCAGGGTAATTGTCCTGTAACAACTGAAGAGCCTGGTCAGTAGCAACCTTAAGCTCCCTCTTAAAAGGACCAGGAGAAGCCTTCAAATCATTCACCTGCACAAACGTACAAACCCCGTTCGGACTAAAATCAAGATCCTTCCTTATCGTCTTCTCCAAGAACTGAACCCTCCACCTCAAGAATTTTTCAGGCTTCTCAGCATCCGCAAAAGTGCTCTGATACAGCTCCTTGTTCTGGAACTCCCCGTACACGTTGTAGCACACGGGGTGCCCTTCCTTATCAATGCCGTTGATGTAAACAACCTTCTCAAGATCCGTCCCGAGATCTTCCTCAAGAATTGTGTCGATCTTGAACTCCTTCTGCCACCTGACTGTGTTCCTTAGCATGGTGAATGCCTCCTTCACCTTGAAGTCACGAGCACGGAGGAATTTCAGGAGGACCACGTCGGATTTCTCATCAGCCAAGAGCGAGACTCCCCAGATCGAGACCTCCTCAGGCTCAAGGGGTGCAGTAACTTCTTCCATCGCCTTCTCAGGTTCCTCAGAAATCACTTCTTTATCCTTAGGCTCCTCTACAGCTTCCGGGGCCGGGGCAGTAACTTCTGGGACCGGAGCAGTAACTTCTTCCTTCACTTCCTCAACCGGGGCAGTAATTTCTTCCTTGACCTCCTCAATAACTTCCGGGACAGTAACTTCTACCTTGGGCTCCTCGGTAACTTCCGGGATGGTAACTCCTTCCTTGGGTTCCTCCGGGACCGGGACAGTAACTTCTTCTTTAGCCTCCTTAGTAACTTCTGAGACAGTAACTTCTTCCTTAGCCTCCTCAGTAACTGGGACAGTAACTTCTTCTTTAGGCTCCTCACTGGTAGCTTCTCCTTCCTTTTTCGCCTCCTTCTTCGAAAATCCCCAATTGATGTTAACTTTCGGGATACTAAAAATCTTCTTCTTCTTCGGCTTCTCAACAGCAGTCGAAGAAGACTCCGTAGCAGCAGCCTCTTCTTCTTTCGCCTCCTCCTTCACATCCTCGACAGCTACACCTTCCTCCTTAGTCTCTTCCACAACATGCGCGGTAAGAACTTCTTCCTTAACATCTTCTTTAACATCCTCAACTACAGAAGAAGAAGATTCCGGTACAGCCTCGGCCTCAGGAGGAGGGGGAGTAACAGTAACATCCTCCTTGGGAGCCTCGGTAACGGATTTCCTACCCCAAGGCAAGGTAACTTTCGGTATATTCCCCCAGATACCACTCTTCTTCGGTTCCGTAACAACAACACCCTCCTCAGGAACACCCGATTCCACAACAACAGGAGTCTCGACAACTTCAGGAGTCGTTTCCACAACCTCTTCAACTTTCTCCTCCTCAACAACAACAGGAGCAGCAACCTTTTCCTCAGGCTTGGTAAGGTCGCGTTTATTCAAGGCTTCCTGGATGAGAACTTTAAGCTCGTCCAAGGCCTTTTTCTGAGCTTCAGGAAGCTCAGAAACAACGTTTGTCTCCTCCTTGAAGGAAACAGACGCAGCGAGCTCCTTCTCCAGCTCAGCAGCAACAGCCTCCTCCGTAGGTTTCTCGGGCTCGGCTTCGATCGTCTTCTCAACCACAACAACTTCCTCCTCCTTGGTAGTAGTAGTTAAAACCTCTGCAGTCATTTTTTTAATTTAATTTTCTGTATATTTGTTTTTTTTTTGTAAAGAAAAAGAGTTTTAAGTAGTTGAACTGTGTTCAACAAACTAGTACTATATACGAAAGAGAATGAAAAGTACAAGAAGGTTATTAATAAGCTTAGTAATGAAGAAAGTGAGGATATATATGGGGAAATAAACAATATATAGAAACAATATACTATTAGATATATAGATATATACAGACTGTCAGCCTCGAATTGCCAGCACTAAAAGTGGGACCCACCACTCTTTCCAATCCAACCGTTATTATTTTTATTATGATTTTCTGTTTTTATTCCCCAAATGACTTTTTCAACCCCCCTTTCTCTAACTAATCAAACGTTCATAAATGCTTTTTTTTTTTCTTGCTTTTTTGTTTTTTTTTGGGATTATTTTCAGGAACACAGCCCCAGGTTTTTTCTTTTTGATATTTAGTCACACTTTTTACTGTGATTGATTTGTCCTGACTTTTAATTTTTATCAAATTCACATTTGAAAGGAAAAAAACGTTCATGACATGGTGCAAGTGATAAAATTATTAATACTTAAGAAATAGATTGGTTGATATCTTACCTTTTCTAAAGAAATTAAAAAAAAAAAGAATCATACCTATTTTTGTATAATTACATTTTGTTTATTTTTTATTAGAAAATGAGGATAAATGTCAATTTAGTACGTATTTAAGAACTTGTTTTCACAAAAGTCCTGTTTTTTTAATTTGTATATATAAGGGGTGCTCTAATATTATTTTTACTCATTTAACTTAAAATGTTTGTCATTGGAATCTTATCCACATCTACGTCTCTTACACCATTTTTATATCTGTCGTCTCGTCGAATATGGTGAAAAACTGACAACACTATCATTATTTATCTATTTTCTCTAACCTTTCTTAGTCTCTCTCTCACCTTCCCCTACTATTTTACTTCTTTAATCGATCTCGACTTTTAAAGTTATTGCTGCCACAACGACGATAAAAGTTAGTGGTGACACTCAGATATTAAGATCGGATATGGCATCCGCCACTTATCGTCCGGGTTGTTATCCTCTCGCTATCTCTACTCCCCTTCTCTCAAGTCACATCAAACTTGTTAAAACATGTACAATCGATGTGCAACGGTAAATGTATGGTGGACTAGGGGATCCGTCAGAGATGGAATCTCTAACTCCAATATAATAGTTTTGTAAATTGGATGAACTGTTTAATAACAATGAGGTCCCTTAATAACATGATAAGTACAATAGGCTTTAAGTTTGAGATGCTGTATATTCTTTTTTTACCCAACAACTCTTTTAAAGATAAAGTTATGATAAAACGTTTTTCATCACAACAAGTTAATTTAAAAAAATATATTAATGCAATAACTTTGTAAAGGTCATACACTTGTACATTTTAGTCACTTTTTTTACTTTATTGTTTGTTGGGTTAATTACATTACAATTTAGAAATGGTCTCATGAACAAGTTTGCGCAATTTGAGTATTTTTGTTTAAGAAATAATCTAACGAATGTGTGTGTGGCGATTCAGTCTGATCTTGTGAGCTCGTGTGTATGATCATGTGTATCCGTGGGCTGTGGGCGATCCTCTGTACCCATAATTTTGATCACGTCTCCGTAACCCCGTGTGATCATGTGTACTTATGTGAGTGATCATGTGCTTCTGATCATGTATGATGCTATGCACTCATGTGTATTAACTTGTGTGATGTTCACTCATGCGAATGACCATGTCTACTCATGTGTGCGATCTTGAGTAATCATGTATTCGTAATCTACTCTAGTCCTGTATACTCACGTGTGCAATCACGTGTGATCCTCCCGATCCCGTGTGATCATGCGTTGTCTTGTGTACTTACGTGTGTGATTATGTGTAATCATTTGTCTGATCTAGTGATTCTATATCATGTATGATCTTTAGGGTGTGGTTCTTGTAATATGTTTCCATTTTTTTAAAGTTCTCTCACTTTGTTAAGAATTTTTTCATTCATTTGGATTTTGTATGAATTTTTTTTAACCTTTTCTTAGTCATTTTAGGATTTCTTTGTAAATATATTAATTTTTTGAATTTCTCTAGTAATTATTTTTGAAATTTTCTGATTCTTTTTTTTATATTTTCCCGATTTTTTTTTAATGATTTATGTTTTTCTATAACACACATAGCTAATTCGAAACAAGTACACAAGTTCAAGCTTTTTACAATAAAGTGTAATTATATGTACCTAAAATGGAACTCTTCCAAATTTTGTTCTTGTATAAGTTGTATTTTCAAGATTTGCGATCATATTTGTTTTGGCCCTCTGTTTTATTTGTTGGGAATTCCCCCCAAATTTTTAATTTTCTCAATTAATAAAAAAAATATGGATTTCCCTCACCAATTATATATAATAATAAAAAATTGTATTTTCAAGTTTAACACTTTGTTATACAAGACATACATACATACATACTACAAATCCGAAGTCCACAAAGATGCAAGTGATCAATTTTCCTCGACGTAGAATATCGTTAGGAACTAGAAGACTATGTATGTACGATTACGCCAACTCCATTCAACTAGTAGAGGTAAACTTCAATATGTTTTCTATTTTCATGAAATATATAACCGATTAACTTCAGTGAAATACATAAACACGTCGATTGGACGAATAGGATGATATGCACCTAGGAAATCAAACCAGAAATAGTGAAAAATGGCAATATTTAAAAGTGAAATGGTATTTTTAAAACTCAGTTATGCTTAGACTCAATGTGGACGAACGTCTTCACGATAATTCGAGCGGATCATTGAATAAGACAACGATTCAGTATAACCCCTTTATTCTTTAATTTTCTAATTAATATGAAGTTTTGCCGCGCTTATTAGTAAAAAAATATCTAACATGCTCCATCTTTTACATCGGTTCCAAACCTAGAATTAAAGAAAAAACTTGTCATGTAAAAAGAAATGAAGTATTGCATTTCTTCGTATATACGTGTTTATGTGAACCTATTACTCATTTATACGGAGTAAATACCTTCTTTGTTTCACGAATACATGTTGTGGTGAACATTGTATCCTTATTGATATATACTAATCTTTAAACAAACAAAAAATGAGGAGTTTTTCATAATCAAGTCCGAAATTATGTACTAAGCATTTGCTTTCCCATGAACGAATGTTTGTTTTTTCTTTTCGTACAAGAAAGAACATATATACTTTTAAAAAACCTAAGAATCTAATTATACTTCAAAAAAGTAAATTGATATTAATAAACAAAGAAAAATGAAATGGCAAAATACGTGGGACATTTGTAATGCACACACATCATTTCACACATTAGTACTTAATCTAACAAGACAGCAATGATTTTATTTGAATGGACAACGAATAAAAGGATGAAAAATTCAATGCCAACTATTAGACCATATATAGTTGGCACTTGAGGATTTCATCTATTTCTGGGACCGGTTTGTGATCTCTTAAAAAAATGGATTTGAATTTGGATATTCACAAAAAATGTAGACACACCTGGCAATGATGTATTGATCATCTGTTACTACAATTTATAATTTTCTCACTGTTTTTTTTTTGTAAAATTACACCCAATGAAAAAATATATACACATTCTTCTCATATTAATTTGAACGAAACCTAGAACTCGATTGAAGCTTCGATCTTGTGTTCTCATGGTAAAACTTCTTTCTTTTAACTTGGTTGCTGAAAACGAAAATCGATTTTTTTCTAATGAAAGTGAAAACGTAATTATTTTTTGATCTGGACATATTTTTCCAATAATTAAGCATAGTATTGTTATAACTTATAACAGGTTTACATGACAGATATTATTAATTTTAATGCCAACATGGGAGTCGGTCAAAAGTGTGTTAACGGGACGTGTGCAGAAATAAGGAGCTCTGACAGACCGATATCATGGGTTCCGAGCACCCGCATCAATGTATCTATAATTTTTCATGTTTTTAGAGTAAATATGACACTTTAGTTACTTTGGATAGTGTTTTGTATATTACTCAAAAACTCAATCTCCATTAGTTATTTCAATTTAGCATCATACTTTTCATTCTTTCATATAAGGATAAATTAACAAAATATACTACTTTTGAAACTAAATTAACAAAAACATACCTAAAAATTTCTAATTAACAAAAACATACTCAAAAGTTCATACCCTAATTTGTATATTTCATACCTTATTCAAAAAATTCATACCCTAATTTGTATATTTTCATATCCTTATTCCAAAAGTTCATACCCTAATTTGTATATTTTCATACACTTATTTCAAAAGTTTATACACTTATTTCAAAAGTTCATACTCTAATTCGTAGAGTTCAACAATATTTTCAAAATTCATACCCCAATTTACAAAATTCATATCCTTATTTACATAATTCATATCCATAATTTTCAACTTAATACTCTTCGTTCACAGAATTTATACACTTATTTTTCAACCTTATACACTAGTTAACAAATTCAAAATTTACCCGTTCTCCGATCTCGAACTAACACGTAGTCATCATGAGCCTCTCCTTTGACGACCGCATCTCCGTCAGCATCAACGTTGAGTTTTTGACCTCGCTCTATACCCTCGTCGTCCACTCCGACGGATGTCTCCGTTTCATTGTTCACCGAATAGAGAGATCGGAGAGAGATAGAGGGAGAATGAGAGAAATATCGAAAAGCGATAGATGAAGGAGGAGAGAGAGATCGAAAATAGAGCGGAATGAGAGAGATCGGAGAGGAAGAAAAGGAGGAGGAGAGAAATATTGGAAAGAGCGAGAAGACGAAGAAGAGAGAGAAAAAGAAGGAGAGAGAGTGAGAGAGATATTGGAAAGAGAGAGAAATGAGAAGAGATCGGAGAGAGTGAGAAGAAAGAGGAGAAAGAGCGAGAAGGAGGAGAAGAGATGGATTGAAGAGATAGAGAATAAAAGATTAGGGTGATGAATGAAGTTTTTTGTTTTTTATTAATTACTAATGTAAGGTATGTTTTTGATAATTTAATTTTTGAGAGTATATTTTTGTTAATATAATAGATGTAATCAATCTATAATATTTTATAGGGATATGTGCTCATGGGCAGAAGTAGGACCAAATGTGTGTTGTTGTCAAAATTAATAAAAGTGCATAATATTTTTCAAATTATAAACACGAAAAAATCGAATTTTTAAGATGTGTTACGTGTTAGCATGATAAATTGATGTAAAATATTTTTTTATAATCACTTGTCTATGTTAATTCTTTTACGTATTACTTATATATTATCAGCACATACAAAATCATATTGTGTTATTACACTAACAATATATAATTTTGAAAAAGGTTGTTAAAAAAATATTTAATGGATTGACAGACTACCGTATATAAAAATTATTATAAAAAACACTATTAACAAAAAATGTTTTTTGAAATTATTGAGTTAGGTGGAAACCACTGGTTATAGGATTGTACTGCGCCTATATGTGTTAAATGTATAATAATAATATATTTGAAGTTGTGAGGAGAGCTAAGTCATATATATGAGGATACTTTTGGTTAAGAGTTAATTTAGAAATTTGTTAGAGTAATCCATGCAAAACTATTTTCTTGATAAAATACTCAAACTAAAGAAAATTTGTCATTTGAGGATGCAGTTATTAGTAATTTGAGTATTTGTTATAGGCATTCGAAAATATTACTCAAAAATCTTATTCTCTGACATGACAAATTGTGTGGATCAATTATAATTTAAATAAAAATATGTTTTTAATATTAAAACAAAACTAATTGATACAAATAATCCGTCACCTGAGATAAAGTTTCTAGTTGATATTATTGGTGGCAATATCATTTCTCTGTAATTTAGATATGCAAGCGTGGAGTCAATGTGACGAGTACATACTTATATTATCCTCAACTCTTCAACTAGCAATATATCAGGAGTTTCATTAATTAAATAGAACTGGGTTGAGGTCGGTTGACTTGGTCATGTCCACATGGCAAGGATGATGTGGACTCATCTTTCACACACGGAGGGAGGAAAGGGACTCGAAGCTTGTAACATCTCAGACCAGATAGGTGTCACCTGACTGAATAACACGTGTGGCGACACGTGGTAAACAAAGTCTAAACAGAATAATTATAAGATTCTCATTAAATTACGCATTAAATCGAATCAAATTTCTATCAAAAGTTTCATTAAATATAATCTCAAAAATTACGCTCATTACAATAAACTTAATCTCTTCCAAACTAAAATAAAAATGTAATCGCAGCGGAATTAACGCATGATCTTAAAGGTCTGTCTGGTCCCCAAACTGACTCGATATCAACTATAATTAACTGTTTGTAACATGAAAACATTTTAAAAAGAGAGGGATAAGCTAAACGAGCTCAATGAGAGAGAATGACTCACAATATATAATATAGGTTGAAAATAAGATTTTTTTTTTCAGTTTATTGCAAAATAATTTTTTTTTTAATAAAAAAATTCCAAATGCATAAATATTTAGAAATCAGTTTAATATAAAAGATAAATAAACTCTTCACTTTTCTTTCATAAAGATTAAATACATCGCAATACTCTTTACTTCATAAAGACAGTACATTGGACTGAATGAATAAGTTGGTAGGGTTGTTGGTCATGTAACATGTATCGCTTTTGTTGGCGCTACAATTGTGTCTGCTTAAACTGCCGTAGTGGTGGATCTTTTTTCAACTTACTATCAATTAGTTTCAATTTAGTCAGGTAAGGAAGAGAAGCTATCGGGGCAACTTCTCCCATCATTCATGTTGCACCAATTAGTTTCAATTAGTTGTATTTGTATATATTGATCATGTTTGTAGCCATTCGGTTGTCGTGTTTGGACTAGTATTTTTTTTTTTTTTGTTTCAGAAATCTATGCATTAATATGTATATGTTGTGTCAAATCTGATGTATAGTAGCCTAAACTGTTGGATAAATAAAAAAATAAACCATTTTTTTACGATATTTGATGGTATTGTCCAATTTCCAAGCATCTGAGACTTGACCTTGATTTGAAACTATAAAATGGCTCGGCTTGAATTTACAGAATATGCATAGTGATAATCGCTTTTGTTGGCGATTTTATAGTTGGCGATACAATTGTGTCTGCTCAAACTGCCGTAGTGGTGGATATTCCTTCAACTTACTATCAATTAGTTTCAATTTAGTCAGGTAAGAAAGAGAAGCTATCGGGGCAACTTATCCCATCATTCCTGATGCACCAAGTAGTTTTAATTAGTTGTATTTGTATATATTGATCATGTTTGTAGCCATTGGGTTGTCGTGTTTGGATTAGTATTATATATATTTTTGTTTCAGAAATCTATGCATTAATATATATATGTTGTGTCAAATCTTATGTATAGCAGTCTAAGCTGTTGGATAAATAAAAAAAGGAACCATTTTTTTACGATATTTGATGGTATCGTCCAATTTCCAAGCATCTGAGACTTGACCTTAATTTGAAACTATAAAATGGCTCGGCTTGAATCTACAGAATATGCATAGTGATAATCAATCCAGCAGTTCAGATTAGGAGATAGTAAATCAAAAAAAGATTGAAACACCACAGATTGAGAACTGAACCAACTGCAGAAGTTCAAAACCTTCATAATATATAAAATAAATAATAAATATGTTCTACATTGATTAATTTTGTTAGTACAATGTGAATTTTCTAAAACCATAGCAAACACCGGGAACTTATTCAACTGATATCGCTTATCTACTTTTCTCAACAAATAGAAAATTATAGCTTGCTTCCGAGAAAGGATAATTTTCGGGAGTCTTCGGTGTAATAATTTCATTTATCAGCTCAAAGTAAAAAATCGAGCACCGCCAGTACAGATGTACAAGGTTGCTTGTCTTGCTTGAAATGATGCTGTCAAAGGTCCACTTGAATGAGAAAAAAATAACCCGTGGGGAGAAGCTGTCTAAGTTAATATTTAATTGGCCCATCCAAACTTCCAGCGGCAAACTGCTCAAATAAAAAAAATAACACAAGAATTTTAAAACAAAAAAAAAATATTGAAAAAGAGAAACCGAGTGTTTGGTAAATATTGAGAGGATAGTGAGAAGCTTCGTTCACAGCAATTAGCAGAGAGTACGACACGAATTGAGCTCATTTGTATAAGTTTTATTAGATCTAAGAATCAATATAACATCATTCCAGGTAACTGACATTTTCCTCACTTGCTCCAAAACAAGACGGTGACAAGAAGTTTATATAAAAATTGTCAAAACTCAATATCAGGAAAAATCAAAATACAGTATATGGAAACATCAAACATTATAAGAAAAAATATTGTATTTTCCAGAAAATATAACTTTGTTGACTAAATATGTGATTTCAACAATTAACAGTGCTGCAGAATTTAAGACACATCATTTAAAAAAAAAAAGAACCACCGCTTATCTGAAAATAAAAAGAATCACCTGTTGTACTATTGAATTTGTTGATGACATGAATTCACTGGTCATTCCCTGCCATACGACCTTTCCGTCGTAAAGAAATAACAACCTACAAATATCAGCCATGACAATCAGGCATATAATTAAATATAATTCATCAGTTATTTATAAGCATGAAAACGAACAAGTTAACCTCCAAAACTGCAACTATATCAGCCATTTTACCTTTTCAGTTTTTTGCTTTCATGTAAACATGCATTTGGCTGTCAACTCTTGAGCAAAAGCTAGAAGTTTTCAGCTAGACCCACCTAGGTTTTACTTATGTTTGAAAAAAATCTGGAATTTTGTTTAAAAGCTACACCAAACAAACACATACTAACAAGTTGATATTTTAAATATGATACCTATCAACAGCTCTTGCAATGGTACTATGTTGGTGAGTTACAACAACATATGACGATATTTTACCAGGCCTCCCAACTGCGTCTTCGCCTTTTGAATGAACGGAACGGATAAGATCTTCAACTACCGTTGATGCTATTGGATCAAGCCCAGCTGTTGGTTCGTCATACAACAGCACCTACTCAAAAACTAATGCACGGTTAGGAAACTAAAACAGCATCGAGTATAAAAGGAAACAGTTGGATCGTTAAGAGCATCAATAATGGACGTTGATCCGCTGGGGCGGATCAACGCGATGACAGAGAGGGAGAGATTAACGGGCGGTGAAGAGGGTAATGATAGGATCAACACGAAGGGAAAAACAGAGGGAGGATGGGAAGGGATCAACGCAGGGAAGAAAGGTCTTCAGCGTCTCTCTCTCTATATCTATATATCTGTCACTGTCCCTCTCTATATGTATATATATCCGGGTGTTAAAAGAAAAAGGAAATTAGCTTTTTAACACTCTACCTCTTTTCTATTCCTCCTCCTTTAATCTTGCCATGTTGTTCCCCCAATTAAATGAAGATGATCCCATCCTCTTCCGTTATTGATGCTCTAAGTTGCATCATACAAGTACATAGGATACCTTTTCATGTGGTAAGATAAGTACTACCATTCAAGTGGTAAATAGTAATATTATTGAAGTATAGTGTAACTAATTGTAGAAATGGAAGATTTTACTTTCAAGTACTCAGTAGTATTTCAAAGTAGTGCGGCTATGGCTGGTAAAAAATTAAAAAATGTAGACTCATTTATGCTATAAAATAGTGAAAACTAGACTGAGAGTTGAGACTTAGATATTTAAGTACTTTTCTCCAAATTATAAACAAAAGATTACTTATAAGAAGATACACATGTTTGTTTACTACCTGCCAAACTACGAAGCACAGACACGGATACGGGTGTCGGACACGGTACTTGTCCGACACGATATACTTTGAAAATACAGGACACGAAGACGAAGACGAGGACGCCGCCATTAATATAATAAACGTCATCCAGAAAAAAACGTGATAAATATGATAACATTATACTGAAAAATGATACCTCCGGTTCAATTGCGTCTTTTGTAGTGTCGAAAATTATGGAGCGAGCCAAGGCAACTCTTTTCTTCATTCCCCCTGATAATTCAGAAGGTAATCTATCTTCTACTCCCTGCCCAAACACACTAGTTATAAATCACTTAAATTAAGTAATTTTTTCAAATGACGTTTTTTGACTTTTGATTAAAAGAAAAACACCAATATTGGAAAACAAATAATGTTTCATTTCCTCCTTTCTTTGGACCTCCAGGTTATAGCTTTTAAACTTGATTGTTTTCTTTTTTGTCCCAAAACCTGGACTGTTTGGTTGACTAGCTCAAATGCGAAATTTTCTTGTTTTCCGGCTTGAAAAAGCTAAAAAATTTGAGCTTTTCAGCTGGTTGCAGCTTTTAAGCAAAGTTTTTTTACTTTCTGCTGGAATCATGCAAGGAACAAGCATAAATTTGAGGGGGGGTTTTAGCCGGAAAGCTGGAAGAAACCATATTTTATCCAAATCCCATAAATTCCTGCTTATTTGCTTAAAAAAAGATGAAACCAAACCAAACAAGCATGGGAAACCATTTGTAAATGACACCATCATAATGTGCATAGATTTTGATTATAAACTTAACACGGTTATGCACTTTTTCAATTCTAACATACCCTAAATATATATTACAAAACTGATGATCATAAAACAAGTTGCAAAATTTCATCATCCATTTAAAGGTTTACCTTCAACCCAACAGCAGCTAAGGTATCAGTCACAAGGGCGGCAATTTGATCCTCGGGCATACTTGAATTTTCATACCTATCAAAAATAAGAAAGGTGGTCACAGTTAAAACTCAAAAGAGGTTCGCTATCGAAACAAGTTGTAAGAGTGCACTGGTAAATATCCATGAAAGGAAACCAACATTTCCACAGCTGTTAAGGAATTAAGAGAGGTTTAAAGCTAAGGTTTTGAGAAGAAAATGGGTCACAGTTAGAAGACGCTCAAGAAACGACGACAACAAAGTATCAGTGCATATCTAACTTCCCATAAGCGGTTAGTCTTACAATAGCGGAGATCATTTGCATGTTTCTCACTTAAGCAGCTTAGTGGGATTCTATTGGTTGACAAGCATAAAAAGGCAAAACTTTTATAATTCTTTAGCCTAAAAGGGTAGAAGCTTTAAGCTTTGATATACCCAGCTTTAGTGCCAACCTCAAAGAAAAAAGCTTATTTGCATAAAAGCTGCAACCAGACAACCCCTTAGATGTGCAAGGGCAAAGACAGATGAGTCTTACAAAAGGAAACCAACATTTTCACGAACTGTTAGCGAATCGAAAAGAGCTGCACTCTGAAATACCTGTTAAAACAGAAAATATACAATAATTACGGAAACTAGTAATTCGATATTAAAATCACAAGAAAGACAATACAACTAAATGGAGATTAAATACAATTGCTATGTACCAAGCCGATTCGGAGACCAGATATCTCATCATCGCTGATTAAACCTTGTCTCTTTGTTCCTCGAATTATGACCTCTCCCTATTCACCAAAGAATGCAAGTGCATAAGAAAATGAAGAAGATGATGCATAGAAAACATTACGGTTATTTCATAATGTTTAGATATAGAGAGATTGATTGGCTGAGCTTTTCAGCATGTAATCTGATCCTTTTGCGGATAAAAAGTTGGTTTTGTCTAAACTAAAAGCTTCTACCTTTTTCGGACAAAATTCCACAAAAGGAGGATAGAAATAAGATGGTCAAAATACAGTCTAAATCTTCAGGAATAAAAGGATGATAAAAATCACCTTATCAGGAGCAAGAAGTCCAGCAATAATCTTAAGAATCGTAGATTTCCCGGTGCCAGAAGGGCCAATAACACCAACAGCCTCCCCATCTCTTATCTACGCAAGAGATCCAAGTTAAAGAAAATTTTAAAAAAATCAATAAACTCTTAACACAAACAAATTTCAATAAACTCTTAACACAAACAAAAATTTCAATAAACTCTTAACATAAACAAATTCCAAAAATTTCAATAAACTCTTAACACAAAAAAAAGAGTACAATATTTGATTTGAAAGGAGGCTTAATAGAAAATCCATTTGTCTCGTATGTTTTCGCAACTATAGGAAAACTAACTTTTGAGGTGTGGATAAGGACACAACATTTGACACAACACATATCAGCCCTTAATAACGCTCTTTAAATCAAGGTCTGAGACCAAACTAAACAGACCAAATCAATGAGCAAAACCATATGCTAAATCCTATCACATCTAAGCCATTAGATTGGAGGTTATCAAGGTTCTTTTTATCATTTAACAATATAGGAGAATTTTTCTGGTGATAAAAAACAGGCTGAGATCTTTGAATCAAAAGATGTATCCCTCGATCCTTCGCCTTAAAATATCACATAGGGGACCTAATTGTTCAACATGTTTCCTAAACATCATGAAAACATTACCCAAAATTCTTAAGAAACCAGTACAATCTCTATCCTGCAATGCGGTTATGTGTATAATCCAATTCTCTCCTATGTTGTCCCACTACACGAAAAATTACTTTAAAAGTGTGTATTTACATTCGAAATAGATTAAGGAAGACAAACATGTACCACAACAGATCTCAGCCCTTGATAACCTTAAATTGATGACTAAGGTCAAATGCAAAAGTTTTCACTCAACTCAGCCTTTGACATAGACCTTGTTTGGTTGCTGCTTAACCGTAACTTTTAGATCATTTGCTTAAAAAATGGACTGAATTTGTCCAACCAGCATAAAAATTAAGGTTCGCTAGTTCTTTGGCCAAAAAAGCTAGAAGATTTAAGCTGGATGAAATTCCAGAAATCAGATATCTGACTTACTGAAAAGCCGCAACCAATTAAGCCCTTCGAGGTTACCAAGGGCTGACATCTGCTATCACAAATGTTGTGTCCCTAATACATTCCTATATTAAAAAGGTGTAGGTTTTACCTTAAAGCTTACACCTTTCAAGATGTGTTTTTCCCCAAATGACTTATAAACATCTTTACATTCAATAAGAACGTCATAATCGTCCTCAAGCTCCTCAACAGTATTCACGTTCTCCATTTTCCGCGTATCCTGAATAAAAGCAAATTAATATAAACCCTTTAGTTTCACTTCAAATATGATATACTACTGATAGAACTAACATGAGCCAGATCAACTTCAAGAAAGAAAAAAAGAAGGAATTGTATTTACAGGCCAATGTGTGTTATAATGAAACATGGTGTTATCTCCTAGTAAGCTAACAGGTAAAAAAAAAAACGATGGTTACAAATTTCCTGATCATATTGACAACAAAAGTAGCCACAAATTCAACCAAAATGGAACTAGTAAGGTGAAATTTGAAAAAAGAAAATGAATGGATAGTTACACCATGTTAGAGGTTCAGTGTGTTTTACACAGTAAATCAGTAATGCATGATTTCTATGATGCCATATCATAAACAAGAGCATATGATTTGTATAACAAGAACTCAACATACACGGTAAGCATATAGAAGTACAATCCCTTCAGTGTTCATAAACAACAATCTTAGACCAAAATTATCTATTTTCATGCCAGTATTGATAAAGGCTAAAGCGTTGTTTGGTTGCAGATTTTAATTTTTTACTATGAGGAAAAGCTAGGTACATCCAGTTTACAGCTTCTAGCTTTTTCGGTCCAAAAACAGAAATTTTCAGCTTTTAAGCTGATAAACCAGTTGTAGACCACATTTTAAGGAATATAAAACCCGAGCTCACAAGGCGCAAGAAAACAAGTCTCAAGTAGATATCTCATTTCTCAATAGTGCTTTCAAACACCATATAATTACAAAAACTTGAAATCCAAAAGTCTGCTAACAACACAAAAAGTAGACTGTTCCACAAAAACTTTTTTAAAAAACAAGAGATTTAGAAAATTACATGAAAATTAAAGAATCAAAGCAAATAAGTTGGATTCTTTTATGTAGAGAAAAAAGCCAAGTTCCAGCACAAAAAGTTTAAAGCCCAAAAAAAAACTCAGCTTTTAAGCTGAACATCCAATTGCATAATAATAATAATGATAATAATAATAATAAAATTCAATCCTAAAAGTTGCAACCAAACAACACTTCTCAACAGTGCTTCAAAAATCCAAAAGACTAATATCCACAAAAGTAGTAAACTATACCCAAAAACATTAATTAAGTAAACTAATTAAAATAAAATAAAAAAATATACATGGAAATTGGTGGTTGAGAAGCCATCAGCTGGGGACAAATTCTTTGAAGAAGCTATGCAAGAACAACCTTTTTTTTTTTTTTTATTATTATTATTATTATTATTATTATTATTATAACTAAATATGGTTCTTTTGTTCTTCACATACAAAGATGGTGATTTGTTATTAAAAGAGGAAATAAGCTTATTATTATTATTATTATAATTGAAAGGGAATAAAACCCAATTGGATCTTAACACAGAAGCCATTGATCATTTAGAGAGAGAGAGAAAGTACTTAAATGCATTAATTTACAAAACTGTATTTAAATTTTTCATGATTAAAACAATTTTTTTACAATTAAAATATTTCTGAAAAAAACAAAAATTATGTATAAAATTATATTTATTATAAATAAAAGTTTGCTTATTGAAAAACGTGTGTTTTACAAAATTGTAAAATTAAAGAGTTAATTTTGCCAATTTCAACAAATCGGTGTCTATTTTATTAATTTTTAAACTAAGTGAGCTGTATTGCAATTGTTTAAAACTTACAAAGTTAATGAGATCACTAAATCAAAGTATATGTAAAACCTGGGTCATCAATTTAACATTTTTGAAAATCAAATCACTGAACTAAATATGATCCAAAATTCAGGACAATAAAATGATATTACCCTATATTTAGAATCTTCTATTTTAGACTTAGGCTCTGTTTGTTTTGTTGTAAAATGGGGTAAACAAACATTTACGGGTAAAATAGATTTTTCGGGTGATTGGTTTAACGTAAAACATTTTTTTTTGGAAAACTTTTCCCACATATCTAGTAAAATTGGGGAAAACGATTACCCCGCAAATAAAATTATAAACGGTTTACGGAGCCTCTCTATATTATTTCTAATAATAGTATTATAACTATTATTAATTAGGTCTATTCTTTCAAAATTATTTAATAATTAGTCCAATTCTATCAACTAACCAATAAAAAAAAAGGAAAAAACACAAAAAATTCTAAAAAATAACAAAAATGGAAAAAAAACCCAAGAAAATTTGAAAAATCTAAGAAACCCAAGAAAATTTGAAAAAACTAAAATCTAATTAACCAATAAAAATATAAATAAATAGGAAAAAATCTAAAAAATAACAAAAAAAATAGAAAAAATAAAACAAAAAATTCCGAAAAAATCTAAAAAACCCAAGAAAATTTGAAAAAGCTAAAATCTAATTAACCAATAAAAATCAAAATAAATAGGAAAGAATCTAAAAAATAACAAAAAAATGGAAAAAATAAAACAAAAAAATCCGAAAAATCTAAAAAACCCAAGAAAATTTGAAAAAGCTAAAATCTAATTAACCAATAAAAATATAAATAAATAGGAAAAAATCTAAAAAATAACAAAAAAAGTGGAAAAAATAAAACAAAAAATTCCGAAAAATCTAAAAAACCTAAGAAAATTTGAAAAAGCTAAAAAAAGTCAATAATATCTTCTATACTTATAATTTTATGAGTTTATATGTTCAAAAATTATAAGTTATTATAAGTGACGTATATGAAATAAAATATTTTGTTTAAAGTATGAACAATGTTTATTTATTTATGCATCGAATTTGTCTAATTTAAATAATTAATAGATTTTTGAATTTCAATAGAATTCCCATGGGAAACATTTGACGCACCAAACACCCATAAATAAAATGCAAACAAAAGTTTGCACCGTAAAACTTTACCCGAAAAATATTTTCCCTCCGTAAATATTTTACTACGAAACAAACAGAGCCTTAAACTGAAAAAACAATACCATATGATCAATATCTTTGTTTTTGATTTATAAGCTTAATTTGAGTAGTTCTTTTTTAAATAATTTTTTACATATCATATTTGCATTGAGTTTCCTTATATTATTTGTCAATTGTTATTTAATGTAATGTTATATATATATATATATATATATATGTTTTATTTGTTTATCTACAAAATTATCGTTTTTTGTTTAAGGTGTACTTTTAGCTAGGGCCAGGTTTCTCTCTTTCGTGTAATTTTTCGTTTCTAAAACTGCCAACTTTGAATGAAATTTAATTGGTCTACACATGGGAAAGCTAGGCAAAGAACATCGGGGATCATGACATCCCATAATTTCGATAATTGTAATTTTTTACCATATATTTTTATTAAAATATGTTAAAATTATAATTTAGGACCCCTCATGTTTTTGTTATTTCATTTAATATAATTGTTTATCTAAATTCAACACCTCTAATAAACGATTATTTGCTTCGCCCCTCGGTTTCTGTGTCTTCTACGTAGTTCTCTTATCCTAAGGAACTGAGCTATCAACCAAACAGGAAGGTTACAAAAAAATGTTGTAAGAGTAACACGAAAAAGTTAAATCGATAACCGATTGACTTAGAGTTTGTGAAGAATCAAACGAGCCCCATATTGAGGTTGCACGGTGAGAATGCTAAACGGTGCATGAGCATATGATGAGGAGAGTTCAAACGAGAAGTGTTTTATGATCATAGCGAGCGCCATCTTAGCTTCTAGCATTGCGAAGGTTTTCCCAATACAAACTCGAGGTCCAAAACTAAATGGGAAAAATCCAAGTCCGTGATCCTTAGTTGCCTTTGATACCCCATCCGCAAATCTCTCAGGGTTGAACTCGTTTGCGTCCTCGCCCCATATTTCAGGGTCACAATGAAGTAGCATTGTTGGTAGAAATAGCAAAGTTCCGGCAGGTATAGATATATCTCCTAATTTTGTCTCTTCGTGAACTGTTCGATTCATCGCAACAACCGGTGAATATAGTCTTAGAACCTCGTATAAAATCATTGTTACCTAGAAAAATATTTCACCAATTAGCATAAAACATAATTTATAACAATTCAAAATATCAAAACTTTTATAACATGTACCATAACTAGCACGCACAATTAAAAATTTAAAACAAAAGAAAAATGAAAGGTAATACATCCACTAATTAATGTCGTTTTGTTCTAATGTTTGCTGAATTTAACATATTGAGAATTAGAGGAATGTAGTTCATCTTAAAGTCCCGGTTTCTTATTTAGACACTACAAATAAAGAACAAGATTATGAGAATCCGCATAGAAATAAAATGTTGGAGCATTGTAAGTTTGTAACCTACTGAACTAGGTAAATTAATTATTTTCAAACTCCACACGTTCCATATATACCACACTAGCTATATGCGGCAAATCTATGCCACTTTACTTAAGGAGTTTGCTACGTTTTTTTTTGTTTTTTTCATGCTAATATGCTATTATGAAGATTTTAATTTTAGTTTCAATTATCAAATTTATGAAGGGTATAGCAGACTCGCATGCAGTGTAACAGTACTTACGACTTTGAGATGATTTAAGACTTCAAAATTTGGAGTATCATTTCCAAATACTTGCAACACCTCGCATCTTGCACGATGTTGCCATTCTTGATTCCAACTCAGCAGAATCATTGTCCATACGAGCAAGGCGGAGGTGGGTTCTTGGCCTGCCATGTAGAACAACTTGCATTCTTCGATAATATCGTCCATAGTCATCCCCATAGTCTTGTCACTATGTTGTCTAATTTCCTTAAGATTTGAGTCTTAACAATATGCCCAATAAGTCATTTTTACTAGTTTCACCCTCTTTTATCGCCTTCACCCTTTCATTGATGATTTGGAGTAAGGATGAATTCACTATGTTGTTTATTGTCTTCATTCTATTGTTTTTCTTTGTTGGTAGGAACCTAAACATATTATATATACAGTGATTATCAAACTATAAACGTACTTTATACTGATGAAAAATACATCCAAGAGGTAAAACTTTTTGTATGTCTCAATTTAGAAAATTTGAGGCAGTTTTTAATTGTAAACTACTTAATAAGGTGTATCACAAATATTTTAATTTTTATTACTATAACCGTATAACGCAACAAGCAAGTGGTATCTACTTAATTAACGGGAAAAGTTACATTAGTATTTAGCAAATAGAAGTTTAATTTAAAGCGCCCCAATGTTGATATATATTGATAAGTTGTGGATCAACACGATGATTTCAAGAATGTAACGTTAGTAGTAATTTTTTTAAAGAAGAATACCTATATCCCGGAATGCAAATTGATTTTAAAGATTCGATTACAAGCTGTGATTGTTCTTGTTGAAGCTCAAATATAGTTCTTCCTTCCCTATAGTTACTACCAAAAGCTGTGCGAGAAATTGCATCAATAGTAAGAGCTTGAATACAAGGCCAAACATCCAATTCAAGTCCATCTTTAGACACTAAATCGTCCCATTTGCTCAACATCTCCACGCAACTCGTGTAGAACATTGGCACCATAAGCTGTTTTGTTCGAAGAAAAGACCGGAAATTACATACTTGTTTTTTGCCACTAATCCGTAATAACTACTATTGATTAACTATTTTTAAAAGATATATAAGAGTAATGAACCTTCAACTTCTCCATGTGGAAGGCAGGACTAATGATTTTTCTGTGCTTTGCCCATTTCTCACGGTCGTGGTCGGCTAATCCAGGGAGTAACAACTTGATTAACGGGTGTGTTTTTGGCTTTTGGAACTCTTTTTTTTTTGTTAATACCTCCTTTACAAGTTTAGCGTACGTAACGTTAAGTCCTGGAGTTGGTCCAAACCACACAAAACAATTCTTCCCCGCAAGATACAACCATTCTCGTAACCGTATATATATAAGCATTTGATATCACAAAGGAAATACTTTACTGTTGCTAAAACTCTAATTACAAAAAGTGAAACATCACTGGTAACCAAACAGCTATACCGCAAAAAAAAAGGTGTTTTGTAGTATTTTGTTATAAGTTTCCATATAAAAGAAACGCAACGTGTGATATGCCATGAGAAAAATAGACAGTTTGGCAAGCTCAAAATGCAACTTGAATACATATGAAGTATAGAAATTAGTCAAAGACAATTATATATTGAGATTAATTAGTATTATGAGATTTAATGGGAAGAAATTTTGAGAGCATGGTCCTTAAGGGCTTGGTGGAAAATGGGGAAGAGACGTGGCCAAATATGATTGGACAAAGGCATAGGTTTAGATGTGATTTCCTTGGTCATCCGAGCATTTTCTTTCATATCTCCAAATAACATCTTGTAAGGGTTTCCATTTAGACCTTGTTGCCTCAAATGTTTTTCTAATATTTTTGGTGTAAGCCACACCCAATTTAGTATAGCCCATGTCACATATGCAAAGGCTAAGGCACAAGTTAATGCAATAAAGTTGTATAGTAGTAGTAGTAAAGACTCCATCCAAATTATGAATAGGGGATAAAGGGCGATGAGATGAGATGAGATGGCTAATTAACTAGAGTGACGATCATATAAATAGACACCGAGTCAGCGATTTACTAGTTTAATACTAATACATTATCCAATGTGAATTTCTTTTTTAATAATGTGATTATTCACATTGTGAAATATACGAGGAGAAACTTTTGGAACAGACACTAAAAACCTAAGCACTACAAGAAAATTTTAATATACAGTAAAACATCTCTATAAAAATATTAATAACCTCTCTATAGTAATAAAAAATCCCGATCTCAACTCGAACCAATTTAAAATAGGAATAAACCCTCTATTGTCATATTCCGTAGTTTTTTATGGTCCCGTTAGTTATAAATCCACCTCCTTATAGGAATAAAATGCATTTCATTACAAAAATATATATATCTAGTTGCAATAAATTTATGATGATGTAAAATACTTATGTAAGGTTGTGATAACTTTAGACCGTGTGTATTCTCCAATCATATCGCAATGTCTTTTTGTTTCCAGTCGGGGTTTGATTCTTTCATTTTGCACAACTCGACGCGAATCTTTTCAGTGATTTAGGTTTTTTTCCCAACCTTTGGTGTCATTGTTGCTAAAAATTAGAAGAAGTATAACTTAAAGTGATTGATATGTTTACTTTAATATATCTAGTATTTATACATGTAAATAAGTTATATGAAAGATTGTATTTGACTTTACAAATTTCAAAATACATGTATTTGTTTTCAAAATACATGTATTTATTTTCTACATACATGTATTTGTTTAACTAAACTTTTGATAGATTCATTTGTTTGTTTTAACTTATAATGAACCATGTATATGTATATAATATTATGTAAATACATATATTTTTTTTTAATATGTAAATTCTATATAGGAATAACCTCCCTATAGTAATATTTTTTCGTGGTCCCCACAATATGAGTGTATAGAGGTTTTACTGTAACAACAGTTTACTTTTTGAAAACTGTTGGTAAAGTGAGTGTCGCTAAATTTTAGCAACAATTTAGTAACAAAAACTCTTGTTAAACTGTTGCTAAATTTAGCGACATTCACCTTACCATCAGTTTAGTAACAGACGTTTTGATAGTAAGCTGACATTTTTTTTTATAGTGAAATAGTCCAATTTTATTAATTGGTTTCAATAAAAAGTTGATTATAGAAGTGAAAATGCTTAAAGTGTTTATTAATATACTTTTTAGACGATTTAGTTCATATTTATATATACTTATCGAAATACATAGTCAACTATATTTTCTGAATAAAGGGGAGGTATTAGGTATATAATTATTATTATATATAATATACCTGTGAGAAATCTGACATACTAACAATCAAACATAAAAATACAACCGTCATATTAATTAATTATGTGATGCCTGCAATTTCTATATATATATCATTATGTTATAATAAGTAAAAATACTATTCAATTTAGGCATTTTTTTTAAAAAAACATACATTTATATTTTTTTGTTAATTATCATATTAACCATTTTTATAAAAAATAAAAAACTAGTTACATTATTTCTCTCTTTTAACCACACAAAATTTCTTATATCCTATATTTTTTTTTTCTAAATATTTGTATCATCATTACAATTTATATTAAAAAAAATTTCTTATATCATACTCCCTCCGTTCCCAATTAATTATCCACTACGAAATTACGTGTAATTTTGACCGGCCAATACCTTGTATCAAAATTGTCGGAATGAAAATTTTCAAAAGTTAATCATATAGTTCAAATATTAAATTATATGATTTAGTTTTGAAAATTTTTATTTCGACAATTTTGATACATGTTATATGCCGGTCAAAATTGTACGTAATTTCATAGAAGACAATTATTTGGGAACGGATGGAGTATATATATTTTTACTCTACATTTGTATTATTATCACAATTTATAGCGTTTTGCGGGTATATCATTCACTAAGTATATATATTCAAAATGATTTGTATGAAGATGTTTGTTTATATATAAAAGGACGTTATAAGGAACGAGTATTATGCATGGTGAGCAGAGCCGGCTTAATTTAGGCAAGACTTTATATTCAGGGCTTCCACGTGTAAACACCACATTTTTTATGTATATTATATATATAGAGATTATATGTATACCGACTTAGAGATTTTTTTTTTTAAAACGTTTCAAATTAAGATTTTATTAATGTAAATTTTCACGGTTTCATGACGGCAACACAAATATGTGTTTTTTTTTCGAGACGTAAAATGACATGTTTTGAAATTTGACAAAATGTTTGTACTTTGGTACGTACAAACATTTGGACTTATATATCAGTTAGGACTTAGAAGTGTTTAACCAGCTACCATTTCAAACATGATTTACTAGCTAGTTTCAAATGTTTTTATTTTTATTTTTATTTTTTATTAAAGAGAGACAGGACTCCCAAGACATTTCCATTAATTCACAAAATTTGGGCACCAAACCCAGAATTACATGACGATCCTTCTACACAAAACAAATTAAACACAACCTAAACAGCTTATATTTTGCTGTTTTTTTACAAAAGAAACCACAAACTTCTACTAAACCAAGCAGAGTACTAGCTACCACCATAGCTTTTAGTCTAATATCAGAGATAAGGATTCACAAAAGCATAGATATTTTAGCCTACTATATATATATACAGAACCACAAAACAAAATATTTAAGTCTTGTTTTGCTAGTTTCAAATGTTAATAAGCGGTAAATTATGTAAACATCACCTGGTCTCCTTTTTTTAAAAGATATTACCAATTACTTATTTTCTCAATTTTGATATATGTTTAATTATTTAATTAATTTATATGGACTTCAATTATGGGGAGAGACGGCAATGCATGTGTAACAATGTCACGTGTACGTTGGTATACACAATAGACATTTTTCTTAATATATATGAAAGTAAATGAATGAATCCACGTTTTCATGACTTAATAATATTTTGTGAAATGTTATATACGAATTAATGGAAATCAAAGAGATTCTCAATGTTACGGTTTTGAAGGTAAATGCGTTCACTACTACAAGAAAATACATATTTAGCAACAAATTATTGCAACAGAGTTTTATTTTGTTGCCGTATTGTACACTTTTGGCAACGTAATTAGGGTTCGTTGTTGAAAAATGATCTTTCGACAACATGCATGCTTTTGTTACTGTTAGATAGATTTTAAACAACGTTTTAAATAAATTGTTGCCGAAAATCTCGTGTTCAACAACGATATTAGAGTTTGTTGTTAATAAGCATGTCTCCTAACTGATGCCTTGTTGCCGATTACTTGAATTTTCTTTGACAATCTTTATATAATTCTTAATTAAAAAGAATAAATTGTTATATTTATATTACATGTTTTTTTAAAATATAAATAACATATTAATAATGTCCAATATATATATATACAATAAACAACTCTCTCTCTCTATGTATATTTTTTTAAATAAACAATTTTAAATTAATATGATGAATTCTTTTAAAACTAATTAACAAAAACTTGTTACCCCATTATTTATTTAAAGTGAAATTTCCATGTAAGCCGCCATGGTACCGTTCAAAATAAATTTCACATCCTCAAAAGAAGAAATCATACAACATGTAATTTTCAATTAATAGCGTAGCACACATATTTTCTAACACACACCCATGTTTTATGGATAAATACATACTTGTTGTGTGACATATTAACTCACATATATATGTATATAGATATAGAGAGAGAATAAAAGAGAGACAACAACAGGGTCTTTATTAATCAGAATGTATATGAATGAATGTGAAATACAAGACCCCTAACCCTCCTTATATAGATAGAGAGATAGGGTTACAAGCTCACTTGGTCCCATAAAGTACAAGCCCAAGAGTCCAATAATATACTACAACACTCCCCATTTGGACGTCTTGAATTCTTCGTCTTCATGTAGTCGATCTAATTCGAGTTCATTCGTAGTGCTAAACACATAAAAACCTTAGGACCGCAAAACCCAGTGTGGGACAAAACCGGTACCTAGGAGAAACTGTGTAGCCGAATGATATAGGCCGAAATATCATGTAAGTAACTAACCACAAAACAGTGTGCCTCATCAAAACCTTGCCAGAGCAAACCCAATGGGAAAATCTGTGATCGAAGGAAAAAGAGTGCAACAATGGTAGTAGTAGGGATCAACCACAAAACAGGTGCCTCATCAAAATCTTGCTAGAGTAAACCCAGTGAGAAAAAACCTCTAGTCGAAGGACAAAATAGTACACAGTGGTAAAAAGTATACAACATGATACTCCTCCTAATTTCGGCAATCTTAAGTGAGGTATGATGGGAACGTGTCTCGCTAAAAACCATGCCAAGGAAAACCCAGTGGGAAAAAACCTTGGTCTAAGGACAAAAAGAGTACACGAGCATGCGACTGGATGCTCCCCCTCACTTGCACGCGACATGATGCGAGGATTTCGACTAAGTAGTAATTAGTGCAATAAGCATTCACCTGGATGCTTCCCCTCACTTGCACACGACTGGGTGCAATGATTTCATATTCGAATAAAGAGTACGAGCATTCGACTGGATGCCTCATTTACTTGCACACGACTGTATGCAAGAAAATATAACGTGGAATAAAACGAGCATTCGATAGGATGCTCTTAAACTTCATATGTGAAGATTTATTTCGCCAAGAAATGCTAAATAGCATAATCTAGTCATGTCTCTCTTGATCGATAACAACAAGTTGTCCTCAAATAAGACAAGTGTTTTATCTGGATCGTGAGACAGAGCAAATATGGCTAATACGAGTTCGAAGCCATATACACTCTCTAGTCGTCTCATAGAGCACGAGTAGATCAGAGTGATTCGTTTGGAGTCATTCCAAGACCTTCAAGATATTGCCTTATTCCTAATGCTAAAGACAGACCATGTTAGGAATATCCCTTATGAGGGTCTGATAAGTAACCGGCATCGGTATAACCGAAAAAGGGTTGCGTTAATTCAAGTACCGAAGGGGGTAGGTACACTCGATGACGCAAATGGGATAAACTAGCCCACTTCTAAAATTACCATAAGGTAAGGGAATGTGTCTTTAGTGCCATTTCGATGGCAGCGTGTTAGCGTGATGTTGTGTCGAGCTATACCATTCACAACATACGAGACGTTCGTCCTAGCACATTAGACAAAGTACAATGATGCGCTTATTGTACTTAGATATGAACATGATGGTTCAATATCTCTTCATCGCCTCATCAGGGATGGACTGGGTCTATATCAATGTCTAGTGATCGAACGATCGTGGGAGAATCTGACGACTTAGCGTCATGATGACTAAAACGTCATAACACCTTCTGGGTGTAGTCTGAATCATGGACTTAGATTCAATCTTTATGAGACTCGATCATCGAGCCGAGTCACTACCGTGTCTTCCCAAAATCCTTCATCTCGAAGGCAAATCCAAAAATGGATCGCGTAATAAAACACGCAAGGGCATAATACTTGTTCAAGTATCCCAAGCTAATCAAGTACTCACTTAGGCGGGTATACCACATCCGCTCGGATTATATTAATCCATATAGTAAACGTCTCATTTAATTGAGATCGTGTTTCGTGGTCAGGAACTACTTGATTCAAGCATTATGAAGTCACACAGGGACCTTCATCTATATCTCTTTGTCTAAATCCCCATAGAGATAAAACCGTGACCACATTCATGGCTGCATACTCAGTTTTTCGGAAACTACTAAACTGGTAAAGTAGGGGACTATTATAATGTCCATTACGATGAAATCAACCATCTCGTAATCAATTCGAAGGTGTGAGAGAAGCCTTGCGCTACTAGGCGAGCATTCTACAATCTCATTATTCTCATCATTTTTCCTTACGAATAACCAAATAAACGAACTTGTTTAACATTGGTGGTGTTGCCGCTACCGGTCCGAACACACTTTCGCTAAGGAGTCTACTTGGATTGCAAGTTTCCATTAGGTCAGTCTATTCTACGTTGACTTCAGGCAATGGTACATGGTTCCCTGTCATAATTTGCTCATATTATCAGTCGTCACTGAATATATGAACAAGTAATCAATGACAGTCTCGTTTCGCTTCAATATCGTCTAAGATATCATGATCGACAGATATTTCGAGATTCTTAGGATGAGGAGGAAATCACACATCTCCTTGCTCCTTTATAAACTCGTGCGACAAATGAGTTTCAGTTCACCACCTCTGGGGCTGAACGAGCCGTCAACTTCCTCGTATCTTGGGAAGGACGACAGACTGACGGCCGACGGCAACGTCCTTTGCTTAGCGGGTTCAGCCAAAGCAACGTGTTACGACAGGAACACGACGTCCGACAGGGAGGTCTATCCTTGCAAGCATTTTGCAGCAGGTATAAATGATCTCGTGACATCTCATAAAGTCATTAAATGCATCTGACATTTAGTTATACTTGAGGGAGTCTATGCACTTACTTATCACTAAGTGCAGTTTTGGGGATCAAGCTAAGACTGAGTGGGTTATGCCATGTTATTTCACGTCGTTCCTTATCAACGGTAACATGCAAATCTCCCCCTAACGACGGGGAGAACAGTTTTAGCGATGTCACTTTCGCATATCATGCGGTAAAGAGATCGCTTGCCAAGGTTACTCTATCAAATGATAGGGTGGAGATTCATAATCGACTTATGTCCCCTTCAGAGGTCCATATTTTAAACGCAATAGCGGCTCAATCAAAATATTAATTAATCACTCTAAACACGCGTTAATATGAGACTTCTGGCTTATAACCAGTAACCAGCTGGTACGCATATGGTGTTTGAGTGTCAATGGGCCTCATGATGGACCAATGCAGCAAAATAGCATAACCCCACACGGAAATATAAATCTTGGTGCACAAGACCAAGAAATGTGTGCAATCATTTGCAGTCGCATCATCAAACTTTCCGTGAGTCCATTTGGGTCTGAACATAATCGACAGGATGTTCAGTTTCAATTTCCAAACTCAAGTAATTCAAATCGAAATTTCGATTTTTTACTCTTCGGAATTATCAAGTTGACTAGACTTTTCAGGATAATCCGGATCATGAGCCATTAACTTAATGATAGCGCTAAAAGTTTGGAAAATGCTACATTTCTGTGGACAACAATAATCATGTGACCTTATTGTCGATGCATCAACCATAACCATTTATATTTATGGTCCGTCTTATGGTTGGATAAGTCCACAATAAGTCTTTCAATTCTTTACAAGAATTCTACGAGTTCATTTCGTGATCTTTACACATACTAGTCTTTCAAAGTGAGCATTAGTGGCATTAATTTCGGATTAATCACGAAATATATTCTCAGAGAGAATCCAAATGCGATGCGATTATAAATCAAGCATCTTCTTTTGACCCGAGAATATCTCATCCGGTCAATGCCATAATATCAAAATGCTCTTATCAATCAAAGACAGGCGAATGATAGTACAGACAATCATGTCTTAGCATCTAAATCATTTATCATTTCGACGACAGGCGAAATGATAAGGTAACTTTAAATCCTTTAAATAATGTGGTAGCAACCAATTGAAAGACATTTCAACTCATCTAAAATACGCTTTTGGTCGTATTGAATGGAGGCTATGTAAAGAAATTTTAATTCTTTCATGAGCTATTACCAGATAACACTAATTTTCTCGAATATTTTATAACTCAACAAGGTACGGCAGGACCTACATGAGTATAAGACCTCGTATTTGACAAATCAATTTGGTTTTACCAAAGATTTTGATTTGGAACGACAGGTCCAGAATCGTTGTCACTGAGTACTTTTTTAGGCAAATAGTTGGTGAAATTATGTGGTACAATGTTACCCACTATTTCCAAAAAAATCAACTACCCCACAAGTATTGCCTAAAATTTCATAATTTAAAGTTTGGTCACATTTGTCAAAGGAATTTGCTCAAAACACTTTAAATTATTTTGAGAAATTTCGTAAATAGGCAAACCATAATCCAAAAGTATGTCCAAATGGAAAAATCATAATCCAAATGGAAAAACATAATCCAGATGAGCGAAAAAATGGCTCAATGATTTATCAAAATCAATAAAGAAAGGTACCAAACTTATCTTTAACCACATTAGCATCGGTTTTTTCACCTTTATAATAGTTTTGAACTATTTAAGGAGTAACCGTGCATGACCTTTGTCTTTATAGCATAGAGTTGCCTCCTTGAGCATTATCTCTTGCTTTGTGACAACGGGTCATATTGTTCCTTTCAATTACTGTCTTGAAGCCACAGGTTTTTGATTTTGACGATTGTCTAAAATCTCGCTTGGCTAGGAGATTCATCGGGATCGCGACAGTTCGAGACAAATAACACTTGTCTCGTTTCTCGATTCGTGGAAAAAAATGTACACGAAAAGCATTAATATCAGGCAAACAATTCGCCATTGACCCAATTGGATTAAAACTACTCACCGGGGTAATTTTCTTATCCAATAATAGTTGGGCGATAAAGGAGCATGGTGAATATAAATTCACGATACTGCTTATGGAATACAATTTCCAAGCTAGTATTTTGGTGAAGGATTGCTACAATATGTCAATTTCAGACATTTGTTCACCATAGACGTCATCACGTCTCAAATGTGGCGGCAGAATAAAATCAACGCCTTAGCATTTATCCTGAGGGTAACAACAAACTCGTGTTTTACTCATCAAAGATGGCATCCAAAAAAAAAAAATTGGGCATCACATTTTCACACATCAGGGTGAGTAACATGTGGTGACGGATTAAAATCAACGTTTAAACAATCATTTCGCAAGTATGTTTTTACGATTTTTCTCATCATAGATGGCATCCAACATGTGTTGGGAGTTCTGGATTATTTATCATATAAAACGACTGGTTTATATGTTTATGGTTTGCACAAGCATAAACTTTATTTCGAAACGACAGGTTCGAAAAATAGTTTTGCTTTTAATGTGAATAGGTTCTCATTGATCGAACGACAGGTCGATACAGAGACACCAATTCGGCAAAACATACATCACTATATAAACACACTCGGGAAAATTATTATTTAGTCAACCCCTTTCGGTAGCTCTACTTGAAAAACGACTAGGAAAGACGGTGAGGGTGGAGGGCACGAATGCCACTTAAAACCCGACCTCATTAGGATATCGACTTCCGCCTGTATCTTTCCTAGACATCGTATCCAAATAGGTGAGCCTAGTTGGGGAAGGTTCATAATTTTTCTAACTTAAATGTGAAAATATATGATTTCGCAAATTACCATATTTTACACATGGTAGTAAATAAATATTACATGGCAGTGATCAATTATATAGATTGTACATGTTTCATGATTAACTAACATGGCAGTACATATTTCCTAATAAGGAATCCAAATTAATGTAATCAATCTATATTAGTATTTACCAAAGTTACATCAGCAATATCTAACACAATATATTATTATTATACTACTATATGTGTAGATTTTTATTCATGGTAACCAAATCATGCATGTTAGTAATATATTTTATTTACCAATTTTACACTAGTAAGATATAAATTAATATTATACAAATCTATTGCTTTTATGTGTAAGTTTTACACATGGTAACTAAATCATGCAATAGGATGAATTAAATTTATATGGAAACAAATCAATTTATTCAATTAACATGCAATTTTTTATTCACTTGCCTTTTTAATAAATATATATGCATGTGGGTGGATATTTAGACCGAATATTGACTTTTATAACACATATATACTGTTTTTATACATGTAATATACTACAGGGACTATCCGTGTAATTTTAGCAAACTATATATCTATTTACAGCATTATTACAGCTTCAGTCCATAATTTCAGACAAGTTTCAGTTTAGTTCTTTAGTAATTAACATGCACAGTCAATAGTTTCAGCGAATTACAAAACAGTCATATTGTTTTCAGTTTTTTTACAGATTTAATCCCACAGATTAATACATGTTTTACAATTACATGATTTCTGATTTACAAACCGATTATATGTCTTTTACTGATTTTGTTTGTATAAAAATACAATTTTACAGTACACTATACATATTACATATAAGTTGGTTTTTATAGACAGGTTGATCATGTTAGACAGTAAAAAAAATCTATGTTTTTTTTTTCAACAAATACATGCAGTTTGGGTTATTTTGTATGATCTTATCAACAAATATGATTTTATAATCAACAATATGTGTGTTACGATCATATATAGTTATCCATACAAGTAACAAACTCTAATACACATGTATTATATACGACGGGATATTTATCATGTTTTAATTATCCATAAAATAATATGTGCGATCACATATATGGAATAAATTAAGTTTTGAATTCGGTACCTTACGCACGGTATGTTGGTGAAGGTCGATATAGCAAAACCTTAAAAATATGGATAAACCTCAAGGTTTATAAATACCCAATATACGTGCGTTTACCAAAAATCTTCAATATCCGCGAGCGTATATATTATTCTCCGCGAACAAAGTGCCGATAACGTGTTGTGTGACATATTAGCTCACATATAGAGAGAGAATATAGAGAGAGACAACAACAGAGTCTTTATTAATCAGAATGTATATGAATGAATGTGAAATACAAGACCCCTAACCCTCTTTATATAGATAGAGGGGTAGGGTTACAAGCCCACTTGGGCCCATAGTACAAGCTCAAGAGTCCAATAATATACTATAACAATACTTATATTATACTTGTTGTTGTAGGATATTATTGGACTCTTGGGCTTATACTTTATGGGCCTAAGTGGGCTTGTAACCCTACCCCTCTATCTATATAAGGAGGCTTAGGGGTCTTTTATTTCACATTCATTCATAATAAAGATCATATTGTTCTCCCCTCTCTCTACTTCAGTCTCCATAAATACGTAGCTAATAGTTGTATTACAACACGTTATCAGCACTGCTCTCGGAGATCGAAATACGGATTCTGGATTCAATAAACCTTGAGGTTTATCCGGATTTTTTTTTGGATTTTTCTATATCGACCTTCACCAACATACCGTGCGAAAGGTACCGATTTTTTTAAAAACTCAATTTATACTGTAATAGTAGTGTAACCACACGTTATATATTGCATGTAGTGACGGCTGTAAATTGCATGTTATGTAATCACCTAACTGATTGATACTGGTACTACTTGTTAATAGTCCATTCATACGTGTAAATCCTTTTTTTAATTGCATGAATAAATAGAATTATGACATAGTACAGGTTTACTGCTTGTTACTCGAAACATGTTATGTTATCATAACCTTCCCATAGTATTTAATGCTAACATATATATGTTACCATGTATGTATGTTTACTCTATTGGTTTGAAAAAAATAAATATTGCATGCTAACCATGATATTACAACACGTACTGCTTTGTAAAAATATTTTATTAGTGAAAAAAAATATTGCATATTAACCATGATATTACAACACGTACTGCTTTGTAAAAATATTTTATTAGTGAAAAAAATATTGCATGTTAACCATGATATTACAACACGTCTTGGTATGGTATAATCTTGGTATATGTCTTGGTATGGTATGCATGTTAACTTATTACATGAAAAAAAAAACAGTACATATGGTTGATAAGATACAATATTCGGTCAATATACACACATGCATATATTTTTTATTAAAAGACAAGTGAATAAAAATTGCATGTTAATTGAATAAATTGATATGTTTCCATGTAAATTTAACCTTTTTGCATGTTAAAATATTTTTTTACCATATATAGAATTAATTGGTAATTAATAATATATTCCTTGCTTGCATGTTAAAAATACCATGTATAGAATTATTCATATGACGATAAACATAGATAATTGATTGATATCGTGTTAGCATAATCATATCTTTTTGAGATTATCATATATATAAATATCACATATGCCAGTTAATTATTGAATTAGATCTAATTGATTTGATTTGGTATGTTAGAATCTTTATGAATTGATTGATAATATTGAATTGATTTGTTTATAACACCAAATCTACTGCATGATTAGATAAATCCTGTTTGATTTGGTATGTTAGAATCTGTATGAATTGATTGATAATCTTGAATTGATTTGTTTATAACACCAAATCTACTGCATGATTAGATAAATCCTGAAAATATATTTAGTGCCTGTTTATATATATGTGGTTAATCTAGATAGATATTGTCTATATTGTTAATATTATTGCCATATATAAAATGCGAAAATCGTATATATTCACATTTAAGTTGGAAAAATTATGAATCTTTCCCAAATAGGCTCACCTATTTGGATACGATGTCTAGGAAAGATAAAGGCGGAAGTTGTTCTCCTAATGAGGTCGGTTTTTAAGAGGCATTCGTGCCCACCCACTCACCGTCTTTCCTGGTCGTGTTCAAATAGAGATACCGAAAGGGGTTGAGTAAACTATTTGGTAGCGTTAAAGAGTAGATTTTGCGTTTTTCGTCTCTTCACCATTTAATCTTATACATACATATAACCCATACTTTGTATATATATTTTCATATGTTTATAACTTTTCTCTATATTCCTCTCGAATGTGATTTGGCAAATGCGAGAGACTAGCCATTCATAGTCCTTGAACTATTGAATTTGCAGTCACTAGATTACTGTAGTTTTCCAAACTTTTTATTTGAAAATGAAAAACGATGTGTATTTCTTTGAAAATTTTCTGTAAATTTCCTTTGTATGTCTACGGTGCATAATTTTCCAGGGAACAGAAGGAACTGAAGTAATACATCTTACAGCAAGTTTCATTCTCGACCTTCTATTTTTTTTCAGTATTACGGTTTAAGTGGTAATTATGAGTTGCCATGCTAGTAAGATTGCGCTTGGATCAAATTTTCTCCAATCTGTAGGACAAGTAATGTTGGAGCCAAATGACAGTAATAAACTAAGAAAATAATTGATTACCAAACATCAACATATTCCGATAAAAATGAGCATACTCTTACCTCCTTGAGCAAGGTAAGTTTTGCTTAAGGAGTAGGCTAAAGTTGGGGATATGAACCGTTTACTACCCTCTACTTTATAAAAAATTTAATTTTCTCCCCTCTACTCTAATTTGTTCATTTTAGGCCCCCGTACAATATCAATCCACTCAATTTTGTACCCCATCCGTAAATTCTTTCACAAAATGGACGATGCGTGCTTGCACGTGACTAACTTTTGCTGCTTTTATGAGTTAGGTTTATGTTTGGTATGAACCGAAGATAGAAAAATGTATTATTCTGTCCCTTTTATTTATTTATTTTTTATTTTTTATTTTTTTATTGGACCAATGTTATAAATGACCAAAATACATTTGTCGTTAAAAGACATTAATAGAATTTAGTCACGTGCAGTCACGTGTCGTCCATTTTGTGAAGTAATTGACGGATGAAGTATAAAATTGAATGGATTAATATTGTACAGGGCGATAAAATGAACAAAATAAAGTAGAGGGGAGAAAATTAAATTTTTGATAAAGTAGAGGGTAGTAAACGGTTCATACCCCCTAAAGCTTGTGATGCAAATATGTTAATCAAGTTTCCCTGTTCCATCTGTTGGTGGAACCAGGAAGTTTATTATTATTATTACGATGATGATTATTATTATTATTATTATTATTATTATTATTATTATTATTATTATTATTACTACTACTGTTATCATGCGTGGTGCAGAAATTTTAAAATGCGTTATTTTTTTTTGCAAAAATACATGGTAATTGGTAAAGAACAATATACTCTTAATATTGCAAATGCAGCAGCCCCTCTGAGCTATTTTACTACATTTTTATGCCCTTGGCCTGATAAACCGAACATAAAAGGGAGAAAATTGAATTTTTGATAAAATAGAGGGTAGTAAACGGTTCATACCTCCTAAAGCTTGTGATGCAAATATGTTAATCAAGTTTCCCGGTTCCATCTGTTGGTGGAACCAGGAAGTTTATTATTATTATTACGATAATAATAATAATAATTATTATTATTATTATTATTATTATTATTATTATTATTATTATTATTATTATTATTATTATTATTACTGTTATCATGCGTGGTGCAGAAATTTTAAAATGCGTTATTTTTTTTTGTAAAAATACATGGTAATTGGTAAAGAACAATATACTCTTAATATTGCAAATGCAGCAGCCCCTCTGAGCCATTTTACTACATTTTTATGCCCTTGGCCTGATAAACCGAACATACAGTTTGGACAATAGTCAAGCTCAAGAGTATAGTTGCGACGAAAAATGCAAAGGAGGACCATGGGGAGTAAAAATAATCACGCTTCAGAGTCAACTTCCAATCAAACCATGTTGCCTTCCATCGGTGCAACAAATTTCTCCTGTAATCGTTCAACTCGCGGGATTGTGCCGCAAATAGGTAGTCTCTCCACTCGGTTATCACCACCTTGTGTAGAGTGTTGAACATATGGCTGACCTTTTCATCATCTTGTAGATCATTCTGTATAATTCCTGCATCGATGAGAATGTCCACATCTTCAGGTGTGTCTATGAGGCTATCCATGAATATTAGGTAGTCACTCACATATGTCTGACTGACGAGATCGCACTGTTCATAGGCCACAATATTACGAAATATGTTTTCTGTGGACTCGTTCACTATTACTTTATTGATTTTTAAGATCCCTTCTCTTGGTTTAAATGTGATGTCCTTGAGCGAGGTGGTTGTGCCTTTCTCGAATTGGACCCCGTACTTCAGAAGTCTCGATGCTGTGACGACATCAGACTTCCAATTCTTCTTTTTCTTTGGGGGTAAAAGAGTTTTATTCGGCCTCCGATCTTCTTCTAGTGATGAAGGTGGCAGGCCTTCTTCTAGAACGTGCTCTTTTCCTTTTATGGATCTCAGGCATGACTGTTGGCCGTCTACTGAAGATGAAGGGAGAAGGCCGTCTTCTAGAACCTGCTCTTTTCCTGTTATGAATCCGCGCGACTGCACTTTTTCTTGTTTCGGGTTCACCGGGGAATATTTTACGATGCCTTTTGGGTTAGAAGCACCAAATTCATACGCTTGCCTCAAGTAATCTACGAAGTGCAACGGACACATTTTTGGCATGTATGGTATTATTCGGATGGCTTCTGGCAAGGGTGCATCGTCCATGGAGATTCCATTCTTCACATTCATGATAAATTCGTGGATACGATTCAGGAAAAAGTCTTTTTTATTGTATTGCATCATAAGCAAAATATCTTCTATGTAGAAATTTAAGTAGATTTCATAAACAATGAATAGGGGAATCTGGTTTTCTATCAGAAGGATATCATTGAGCAAATCGCGGATAAACCAGGGTTTGTTAGCCTTGAGGTCTCCTTCTCCTTTCATGACAATTATGAGTTCCGCAATGAAGGTGGCGTCTATGAGGATCATACGGCAGAAATCCTCAGAGTTGAGCTTGAAATCGTTAGGAGGATAGTGTTTCCTGATTTCAGACTCATTCTTTACCACAAGAAGTCCCATTTGAAGTAATTTATGCTCAGCAGTGGGTTCTCTAGCAAGGAAGTTTTTGAAATACTTGATCTTGAAATCCTCCATTGGTTTGAGTTGGGGATTGTCTCGGTGAAAAGGGCCGATTGAGACCAAACGAGGGGTGTAGCATTGAGGTTTCACACCACGGATACTATCTGGGACCCTATAAATGCTGGGGGGTGAGTATGACAGATGCATTTTGCTTAACATTTCTTTGATAGGAAACGTCAGACGCTCCACATGCTGCTTCTGCTCTTTAGCTTGCTCATCCTCCCCCTTTAGCAATAATACAAACAAAGAATTTAGCACTTTAACTTGGCAATTCCTTCAATTCCAGATGACATGATTACATACGACTATGAACTATTAAGAGAATAACGTGCAACTTCTAAAATATGGATAAATCAACAAAACATATTATTTTTTAAACTAAATTAACAAAAATCTACCCAAAAACTTTTCATTATCAAAAACATACCAAACAAATTTAATGATGTTTATT